>CAKOAT010228376.1:17353-45401 GCA_932364175.1 Eruca vesicaria subsp. sativa | reverse complement strand
CGATCTCTCGAGTTTTATAAAACGATCTCTCGAGTTTTATAAAACGATCTCTCGAGTTTTATAAAACGATCTCTCGAGTTTTATAAAACGATCTCTCGAGTTTTATAAAACGATCTTCGAGTTCTTATAAAACGATCTCTCGAGTTTTATAAAACGATCTCTCGAGTTTTATAAAACGATCTCTCGAGTTTTATAAAACTGCTGCGTTTACGCGTTTGCGGGGAATTTTGGCTATTGATTCCGTCGTACCGATTTTGACCCCAACAGTTAGCCTCTTCTACATGTTGAATGATGTCTATAGGTGCAGTTTCTTGCTCATGTACGATCTCCTTATGAGCGTTCAGCTTTTGACCTGCTGCATTACGCAGGTGACCATCTCGATCACGCAGGTCTCCATTCTCATCGGTTGTGAGAATAATAGGCGCTACCATGTCTCGCCGGCTAGTATCGATCAATGTAAGGTGACGTATATCGATCGATGTCGGACGAAGGGTATCGGTCGACGGACGGTTGTTGATGTCGAGCGATGTGACGGTGAGAGTATCGGTTGACGTTGAAGGTGTCTCGGTTGACTGTGGTATGCAAGTATCGGTCGACAGAGATGTGTTGATGTTGATCGATGCAGAGTGTAGGTCTTTGTGGATGCTACGTTCCAAGCTGTGAGGGTCTTCTGAGTACACAAGTTGTTTGTTCTTGTTGCTTCTAGTACTGTTGAGCATGTACCTGAAAAAAGACAAGAAAAAAAAAATTTGGTGTCAGAAGATAATTAAACAATAAAAGAAAAATAACCTATACCTAATCAGATTAAATCTAATGGCTATCAAAGTTCCCCGGCAACGGCGCCTAATTTGATATCACTCAAATGTTTAACCATAAGAAGTGAATTACTCTCTCAAATAAGAGGTTCAGTTGTAGTACTTAGGGATCGAATCCACATGGAACTAGGGAGCACAAAAGATGTAATCCTAAGTGATTATGCTGGGTTAATCAACTGGAAATAGTAAATTGCATTTTGTGAGCAATGGTAAGTTGCTCAGAAGAATAGGTTTTAATTTGAAACAATAAAAGAAAGTATTTAGATTCAAGGTTGCTATTCAGATAATCAGGATTATAATGCTACAGATGTTTTAGTGAACTGCTTGCAAGATAGACATGAGTAAGGCATATGTTATAATGGAATGGTCCTTCATTGAGGCCACCATGAGAAAGATAGGATTATCAGATGTCTGGATATATTGGATAATGCGATGCGTAACATCTGTAAAGTACAAGGTCCTCATGAATGGCCAGCCAAGAGGGAATATTGTCCCGGAGAGAGATCTACGACAGGGGGATCCTCTGTCCCCTTTCATTTTTATTCTATGCACGGAAGCGCTCGTTAGCCTTCTAAATCATACAGAGAATCAATGAAAGATAACAGGGATGCGCATCACGCGTGCGTGTACTTTGGTATCCCACCTTCTATTTTCTGATGATAGCCTATTCTTTTGTAAGGCGGAGCCCCGTGAATGTGAAGAAGTGATAAAAGTGGTCAAGAAATATGGACAAGCCGCAGGAAAATGCATTAACTTTGATAAATCTTCTTTACTCTTTGGTAAAAGAATCGGGCTGGATGTAAGACAAGAGATCAAAGATACACTTGGGATCCAAAATGAAGAAGGAATGGGCACTTACTTAGGAATCCCAGAGGATATCAGTGGATCCAAATGCAAGCTTGTTTCTTTCCTTAAGAACAAGCTAAGGGGCAGAGTCAATGGCTGGACTGGGCGGTGGCTGTCAAAAGGTGGCAAAGAAGTTATGATAAAATCGATACTGCTGGCCCTTCCAACTTATGTTATGTCATGCTTTCTTCCATTGGAGATTTGTGACAATTTAGCTAGTGCCATCGCACAGTTCTGGTGGAGTTAAACCCCCCCCCCCCAAAAAAAAAGGGGTATACATTGGACGGCATGGGAAAATTTATGCTTATCTAGAGAGGAAGGAGGGATTGGCTTTAGGATAATACATGAGTTCAACCTTGCTTTGCTAGCAAAGCAACTATGGAGACTAGCTCAATACCCAGAATCCTTGGTAGCTCGTGTTTTGAGAGGAAGGTACTACAGAGTGAGGTCGCCTTTGCGTCAGCTCAATGTCAGTAGTCCATCATATTTGTGGACAAGTATATCGGAAGGACGAAAATTACTTTTACTGGGGATTAGACAAAAGGTTCACTCATGATATGAGGTGAAAGTTTGGGAGGATCCTTGGATCCCTACCATCCCTGCAAGACCAGCATTCCCTTCGGTACCGGTATTGAATCCAAACATCAGAGTGAGCGACCTAATTAATCAACGTACAAAGACTTGGGATGAGGGCCATCTCAAGAATTATGTAGCTGCTTCTGATATACCACTCATCAAGAGTATGGCCATTAGTTCCACGCATCACCGTGATACGTACTGCTGGAGCTATACAAGGAATGGACAATATACAGTTAAATCTGGATACTGGGTAGCTCGAAATATCTTTATGAAGGAAGAGGACCCTGCTGTATGTGAACCTAGCATCACAAAGCTCCAAGGACATGCTTGGAAGGTCAAGGCACCCCAAAAGATGTGCCATCTTATATGGCAACTAATAACAGGTCATGTGGCTGTTACAAGCATTTTAAATTACAGACATATGAGATGTGATAACCACTGTCCACGCTGTGGGGAACCAGACGAGTCAATTACACATGCAATTTTTGAATGTCTGCTTGCATTACAAGTTTGGGCCTTATCATCCACAGCTACCAGTCCGACCTTGTTACCACTTCAGGCACATATGCGAACAAGGATTCCCTCTTTTGGAGGAAAAATCCTATATTGGAACCGGAATTGGATAGGGATCCTTACCCCTGGCTAATTTGGTATATCTGGAAGGCTCAGAATGATAAACTGTTTAGAGGTATTGATAGAGATCCTTTGGAGTTAGCGCGTTATGCGGAAAGTGAGTGCCAAGCATGGTTCTGAGTAACGAGCAGGATACACCGTCTTCCCTAGGGGACGGAGTTGAGGAAAACCCGATCATAAGTCTGGGTAACATATGCATGGTGGATGGATCTTGGACTTCTAATGATCATTTTAGTGGATGTGGTTGGGTTTGGAACGATGGCTCGGGAAATATACAGTTAATGGGGCTGCGCAAGTTTGATAGAGTGGAGTCTGCGTTGCATTCAGAGTTGGAGGCACTGTGGTGGGCAATGGAGAACATGCTTCAACATTCGCCATGTCAGAGCTTTGGAACTGATTGCAAGGAGATGATCGCGATTCTCAGAAATCCCCATGAATGGCCTAGCTTCTCAACAGGATTGGAAAAACTCTTGACACTGAGGATCTGCTTCTCCGACTTCAAGATTTTTATGTCCCTAGGCTACAAAACTGTTTTTCTGATTCTCTAGCTAAGACAGCTATAGATCCTTTTATCGTAAGCTCGTGTATGTTGGTTGTTTTATTCCGGTCTGGTTACCCAGACTACTTCAAGCTTGAGTAATGGATCAGCCTTTTGTTGCCAAAAAAGGACCTAAATAATAATTAATGGTTGATTTTAGAAAAAACTAAATGACCTAATTAACCTAAATGTGAGATTAAGTTAGCCAATATTAAAAAGTTAATGGTTAAATTGCTAAAACTCTTAATCCAGATTTTATTTTCTTTTTCCTTTTTTAAGTTGGAGATCATTTTGGTGGTTTTCTCATTTTATATCCTACAATTAGAATATTTTTCTAATAACCTATAAGACCATCTCCGGTGTATTTTGCTATTTTTCCTCTAAAATATAGTAACTATAATAAAGGTGGAGTTTACGGATATACTCATCTCTAAATATAGGGTAAATTTTAAGAATTGATATTTATATAGACAAAATACTGATTTTTATTTCAGAGGTAGAAATCGAATTGCGCTAGAGTAGTGATATGCAATGGATTTTACTAACTTTAAGCTATGGTATATAAGTGTTTTGGATATATTTACTATGATGTAGAGTTTATTTAGAGTATTTACAAGTTCAGGGACGCGTTGGAGGAAAGTGGTGATTTTGGTGCCTTTTAGAGCTTTGGATGAAAATTTTCCAACGGTGAAATTGAGCCCATCTTTTGACACATGATAGAGATTTGAGTTAGCTTTCTAATGTCACCAATTTGAGGTCAATCCAACGGTTAGATCAGATGTTATGCATGTTTTACTGAAGAGTGATCAGTCTGCCTCGCGAGAGGAAGCTGTCGAGGAGATGAAGGACTGTCGATCGACGGCACAGCCTTGGTGTTGATCGACGGTGATCCCATAATGCAGGCCGAGTATATTTTATGACCGACTGAAGCCCAGAAGCAATCACAAATTATCAGAATGCCTTTGGATGACCTAAAACCGTATTTATGTTATTTCTAAGTCATTGTTGACGGCTACGCTTTCTTTTCTTTGTTCTTGTTCTAGTTCAGGACAGAAGATAGAAACTCCTTCAGAGTCCTCTTGGAACTCCTTTGGTTTCTTATTTGATTTTATATTTTATATATATTCATCTATGATTTTTGTGACAAATTTCATGCTTGAATAAATTCACTTGTTAGGTTTAGGTTCAAATAGGTTATGAAGGATTAACCCCAAATGTAGAATTGTTAAGCTATGATATTCATCAATAGAATTAATCTTAATGCTTGTGCTAGAGTAGTTAACTAGAACCTTGATGTTAAAATGATTAGATACAATGCTACCGCTTGGTCGGTCTTCTGAACTAATCCTAATTGAACTAGGATTGCTATAGAAAGGCGACAGCTGATCTAAAGACCTAGTGAGTAGTTATTCAACCCGCGTCAAAGTCTTGGTTAGAAGCCGATCGATCGATATTGATATTGAATAATCATTTGACGCTTGCAAAATTTGTATCTATCGATACTCCTATAGATTCATCGATCGACACTTTCTACTGATTAACATGCGACATCTGATACAATAGATCTAGTCAATAGACGAGTCTATACATTGTGACAGCCTATAAACTTGTACTCTATTTCAGCTCTAATATATTCTCCAACTTAGCACCTCTATCTCTATCATCCCGATTTCCTGAATGGAAACCCTAAGTCTATAAACCAACCTTCCATCAAACAACTCTCAGTCCCTTAAAAAAAACTACCTTCTTCGACCTAGTTTACTATATTTACTGCATTATTAAATTACTAGCTTAGCTTAATCATAAACTGGTTAGATTTATTGTGTGCCCTAGCTCTCTGTGGATTTGATCTCTAAGTACTACAACTAAACATCTTATTTGAGAGAGTAAAGTCACTCCTTAAGGTAATTTGAGTGATACCAAACTTGGCGCTGTTGCCGGGGACCTTTGATCACCATTAGATCTTACCTAGTTAGATTTAGTCTAGGTTACTTTATTTATTACAAAAACTCATAATTTTCTTTTTAGGTACATATATCTAGTACCAGGAAAAAATGAGGAGATGATTTCTAAGTTCTTCAAAGAAGGAGCCTGCTGATCCACACCAACATCTCAACATTAATCGACACTACTTACGAAAAGGCAGAGGAGATCAAAATTCTCATACTTAAGGCTGATGAGAATATAAACTTACGAGACGAAGAAGGTCGCCCTCGCAACAACGCAAGCCAATTGCTTGATGCACAAGGTGCTGTGATCTCTGCTTATATTGATGTTGCTGAGATGGATGAATTCATGATGAGCCGTGAAGGGTACGATGTTTTAGCTCTAGACCCCTTCCACGATCTTCTTAACCAAGCTCCCAAGAAACACAATTGTCCTTAAACGTCAGAAACCACCAATTTTTGCAGACAAAGCTGCTTGGTTTCACAAAAGAGCGAAGATGATACATGACCCTGTGAAGATTGTGGTTCCATGCACAATGTCTGAAGTTGAGTTCATATACCACCAGATAGAGGTATGCATCTAAGTTCCTACAATGGGGTATTTTACGATCATATGTATATGCAATAGCTTCTTAGAGAATGTTGAGATATAGAGCTGAAGTCGATAAAAGCCCAACATAAGCAACATCGATCGACACAGACCATATACTGTCCATCGACATTGGACGCGTATCAGAGCAGAATAGGTTTGATGTGTGTGGAATTCATTTTGAACAGGACACAATCACAAAATAAAACAAATCTGGGGGTTAAAAGAAGGAGGAATTTAAAGAAGAGGAAAATGATCAAGAGAGATCCTCAGTTATCATTGACTCCTCACTTCTCAAATGGTATCAGAAAATCCAGAGTGCACAGCAAATTCTTATCACAGCCACTTGTGCTAGAATAGTGTTGTTTAAGTTTGGAGGAGGTTTTACTAATATTTTATTTAATGTTAAGTACTAAAAAAAAAAAAGAAGGAGAACATATCCAAGTAGACGATTGCTCAGCACATCGACCGATGAGACCAGCTCGATATCGATCGACATTACCTCAGCAAAATCGATTGATTGTCTCTTCATTGTGTTGAATGATTTCTCTAGCCATCAACCGATGAGCCCATGTCGACATCAATCGATAGCACTTCAGATCCAAATATTGATTATTGATTGTCACTTCATTTTGTCGATCGATACTCACATCAGCGAACATGTTATCGTTCTTACTTGTTAAATTGTGTACTTATTATTAGTTCTCACCATAAATCCGAATAAATATACACTAAGGATAGTGTAATGTAAGTCTGAGGGAGGTTCGTTGATGTTTTTACCTATTTTGAGCTTTTATTTGCTACATTTATTTAAGTTTTTCAAAAAAAGTTATTGAGTCAAGAAGGAGATAATGAGTTTATTAGATTTTGCTTGTTATCAAACCACTCTTTAGCATCATTCTAGACTTACTGATTGCAGATAATACAAAAGATACTAAAGTGGATCAACCTGTCAACTATCCACATTTGCTGCGATTGTTTGAAGGCATCAAATCTGACCTCCAACACTAAACCTGACTCATTTGCTTGTCTTGGGGCTTGATATATAAGGGATCAGATTCTTCAAACAAGTGTGGAAGGTAAAGCCTTGTGTAGATTGATCATCTTCTTTCTCTCCATTTTGACCTAGATATATAGGTAGAGATATATTAAAAAAGTAAACAAAAAAGGAAAATTATAATAATAATATTAATATATATATTGTAGGTGTTAGTTAGGTGGAATCTGAACACGACTTGGTGGCTACAACCATTAAGGCTTGATTCATAAGGATTTCAACAAAAGAATTCAAACAGGACTTGGTGGTGGCAATCATCAAGGTTTGATTCATATGAATTCTTGGATATAGGTCAAAAAGAAGTGAACATGACTTAGTGGCTACCACCATTAAGGTTTGATTCATGGAAGTATGTCCAAATCTTAGTCAAAGATCTTGCAATAAAAGCACACTTTAACTAAGAGAGAAATAAGTAGAGAGAGAAGATAGGAACTCAATTTTACCTGCAGGTCTAGATACTTGTTTGAAAATCCTTGCATCATGTGATACTCCCAAGGTAAAATTTACACTTTTATTTATACAAGAAATGAGGTTAGTAGAGGGGAATGTCGGACATGATTTGCTAAGTTATTGGCTATGTGAATTTGGTTAGTAAGCTAGGATATGGTATAGTGTGTTTTTGTGATTAGGACTTCTTAGATGTGGATTGCATTATTGTAGAGGTGGTGATTCTAAATTTTAAATCATGTGAGTCCCTTCTGTTTTCAAACCTCTTTTAGAGAGATTGTCTGCTTGTTTTGCTTGAGGACGAACAAAAGGATAAGTCTGGGAGAGTTGATATGCCATGGATTTTACCCACTTTCATCCATCTCATATAAGTGTTTTAGGATATATTTACTACGATGTATAGTCTATTTAGAGTGTTTACAGGTTCATGAACGTTTTGGAGGAAAGTAGTGATTTTGGTGTCTTTTGGAGCTTTGGATGGAGATCTTCCCACAGTGCAATTAAGCCCATCTTTTTACACATGATATAGCTTTGAGTTATATTTCCAATACCACTTGTTTGAGGTCAATGCAACAGTTAGATCAGAAGTTATGACAGGTTTACTGAAGAGTGGTCAGTCTGCCTCGCGAGAGGAAGCTATCGAGGATATGAAGGACTCTCAATCGACGACACAGCCTTGGTGTCAATCAACGGTGATCCCAGAATGCAGGCCGAGTATATTTTATGACCGACTGAAGCCCAAAAAACAACCAAAAATTACCCGAATGTCTTTGGATGACCTAAAACTCTATTTATGTTATTTTTAAGCTATTATAGACCGCTGGGCTTTCTTTACTTTGTTCTTAGTCTAGTTCTAGGAGAGAAGAGAGGAACTCCTTCAGACTCCTCTTGGAACTCCTTTGGTTTCTTATTTGCTTTTATATTTTATATCTATTCATCTATGATTTCTGTGACAAACTTCATGCTTGAATAGATTCACTTGTTAGGTTTAGAGTTCAAATAGGTTATGAGGGATTAGCCCCAAATATATAATTGTTAAGTTGTAGAGTAGCTAACTAGAACCTTGATGTTAGAATGATCAAATACAATGCTACCGCTTGGTCTGTCATCTGAACTAGTCCTGATTGAACTAGGATTTCTAGAGAAAGGCGACAGCTGATCTAGGGAACTAGCAAGTAATTATTCAACCCGCACCACAGACTGGGATAGAAACCGATCGATCGATATTCATATCAAATAATCATTCGATGCTTGCGAAATGTGTATCGATTGATACTCATATAGAGTCATCGATCGAGACTTTCTTCTAATTAACATGCGACATCTAATACAATAGATCTATTCAATAGGCGAGTCTAACCATTTCGACAGCTAATAGACTTGTACTCTAGTTGAGCTCTAATATATCCTCTAACTTAGCACCTATATATATCTATAATCCCGATTTCCTGATAGAAATACTAAGTCTAGCAACCAACCTTACATCAAACAACTCTCAGTCTCTTAAGAACAACTACCTTGTTTGACTAGTTTACTCTATTTTAGTGCATTATTAGATTACTAGCCTAGCTTAATCATAAACTGTTTAGATCTATTTTGTGCCCTAGTTCTCTGAGGATTCGATCCTTAAGTACTACAACTGAACACTTATTTGAGAGAGTAAAGTCACTCCTTAACGTAATTTGAGTGAAATCAAGTAAATTTTCCGTTAAATGTTAGAGTTTTAAAGAGAAAAATATAGAGAAGGGTTGTTGGAAATTTTATTTTTTGTCATCAACTTAAAATAAACTCTATAAGAACTCTGCAAACTAAAATGGTAATTCTGCATCCATATGAACAACGAATGATGTTTGCTTCCTGACACTTCTTGCAAGACTATATGCCTTTGTATTCAGCATTTGGGGTATATGAATGATCTCTGAGTGGTGAAAGCTTCCTTGAAGGATCTTGATGTCTTTCAAATCATTCGTAAATGATGGCCAATACTCTAGTTAAAAATGCTCTGAATAAAGTATAACTTTTTATTAGCTAGATATTTCTTTCTTTTTATTAGGAAACAACCCTGCGTATAAACGCACGGAAAGAGTGGTTATTAATTTTGTTTTAGTTTTTTTTTATTAAACTTGTATTAATTATTTAATTATTTTGAAATAAAATTTTATAAAATATTTTTTCTGTACTGTTAAAATTTCTCTAATATAATACTAATATAATGAACGAGTAGTAAATATATAAATGTGAACAAGTAGTAAATATATAAATGTGTATGAAAACGGATAAATATTATGTAATTGTCTAAAAATAATTAGTTCTTGTGAAACACTGAAATATTAAGTAATAAAATCATCTTCATTTCTTTTTTTTTTGTTATGGCCGTTTAATTTCTTGAGTTGTTTCTTTTGTTGCATTTAAATTGTCGTTTTTTCGTTGTCTATTTTATTTTGTTATTTTTCCTTATCTCTTTATTGGTCTGTTTTCCTTTATTATAAGATGTTTTTTTACTTCACTTTCTTTGCATGTGATTCATGTAACTATTGAACTAGCTGAAGTTGATGTATAATTAACATATGTGACTTTAAAATTGAATTTTAAAAAATTGCCAATAAATTTATTTGATAAGAAGGAGATAGCATAATTCATATTCTTATAGAAAATGGTTGGTTAAGTAGTAGAAGTATATCTCTAGATTTTTTTTTAAGTATACAAAATAAACAAGTAATGGAAATACACATTTATATATCAGTGTTCAATTTCTTATAGATAAAAGGACATAGTTTCAAACATTTATTAGGTTCTTTAAAAGTATATTAAGTAGAAATACTCAAATAACAGCTTTCGTCAAAATCTATGTAGTTTGGAAAATAAGAAAACATACCATTATATTTTTAGTAACTTTATATTATATATTAGTAATTGATATGGACTTTTTACAATCCTAGTATCAAAGTAGTATAGATGAGTATCAATCCAATCTTAAGTGATCATAATGCAAAGAGAATGCAAATCAAGGGCTTAATCTAAGTGCGATTAAGATGAGTTTAAGAAGTAACCAAGTAGCAGATAATATCACTAAGAACTAAGATAACAAAGAACTAAACAGGTTTTCAATCAATATTAAGAGAGAACCCATGTGTATAAGGTAATTAAGCTAAGATGATTAGCTTCCAAGTCAAGGTGTTATTCAAACAATCAGCAGGTTTTATAGGCTTATATCTCATTCAGATAGATCAACCCACTTCCGTGACAGAAACCCCTATACTAATCATGAATTGAACATCAACTTCTGTTGGCCTAATGCGATCTAACATACATGAATTAAAAATCTATTAACCCTTTAGAACTATACTAAGTTTGTTCAAGCATTTCAACAAATACCTTCCAGGTGTGAAATAGCTTAAGATCTAGATCTTAGAGACCAAGTCAGATCTAGCATTAATAACCCTTATAAACATAGAAAGAAGTAGATCTGATAACAAACACATTAACTCTTCACTAATCATCTCAGATCTACCTAACCCATAGATTCAAAATGAATCTACTCACTAATTGTCATGATAGATCTTAAACCAATGTTAAGTTGAAGATAAATCATGTTTAGATAGATAGATGAACACTTAATATTAAAGATTAAAAAAATAATATTATAAAAGATGATCTCTTTTGTCTTAGGAGAGAAAACACAATTATAACTAAGATAAGATTTAGATGACTAGGATTTTTGCCTTTTAAACATACATATAAGCCGTGTTCGAAAACGCGCCACCTGGCCGAGAACTCGCCCAGTTAAAAGGTCATCGGAAAGTCACCGTGGCACAGAGGTGAAATCGGTGGGTTTAGGCGGTGAAAAAAAAATCAAGCAAAAATCAAAATTTTGGGTGCTAAATCATAGTTTATGTTATAAATTTATCATATTCTTAGAAAACCCACAAGAATAACATGTAAAAGCTCTTAAATCGTGAAAAGGAAAATGAAAACACGACATTGAAGCTCTGTAAATAGCAAGAAAAATGTTGAAGATAAGGGTAAAATTGTCATTTGAACTCAGTAAACGAAAATCTTAAAAAAGAAATGAAAGTGCATATCCATTCCCTCGAACCCGCGTACTACAAAGCTGTAAGCAGGAAAACAGACAACCAGGCAACATGATCTTGCTTGTAAAATTTTGCATATCTAATATATGTATTATAGGTCAAAATGTATAAAATAAAATACTGATTAATCCCTCTTTAATCTTCGATGTTTTGGTAAATCGCTAGGTACATACCAACCGCCCGACTAACGCCTAGCGTAGTTTTGAACAGAACATATAGGTCTTGAAAATTAGGGTTCAATCACTAAACACTACTTTTCCCGCGACTAAGTTTCATAAAAGTGTGTTTTGTAAAATTGCATTTTGTAAAATCGCGTTTTGTAAAATCGTGTTTTATAAATCGCGTTTGGAAACGCGATTGTGTTTCAGCTTCATCTTCTCCACTTGACTCTTGAGCTCTACCACTGCAGCCATGGGTGTGCTTCGTCTCCAAGCTTGGGTTGTGTCTTCCGTTCAAGTTGTACCTCCACTCTGTGTCATCTCCGCCGCTACACGATACGCGTCAACTCTGTTCAAGAAATTCAGTTCCGAGAGCATTAGTTCGAGAAGTTCGTCCTCCCTATGCAGTCGCTCTGATCGATTCAGTTCAAGATATAATTTACTTATAATTTAGAAATCCAGATTATTACTCCATGTTTTGGTATTATAATCTTATAATTGATAGAGACAAAATATATAATATTTTTTTTAGAAAGACCATTATTACTGAAGCAGATTAATATGAATTGTATCATGATAAAAAACGATAATGTGACTTATGTTTATGTGAATTATTAGTTTAAGTAAGATTTTAACCATTATAATTTCTTAATTAATTTTATATGTAATTCTCATTTATTTTATTCTATAGATTGATTAATTTCTTTCTTGAAAGCAATTTTTATTAGAATGTGATATATGTTTAGCTAATTTTATTGATAATATTGATCACATGTGAATTCCTAAACCATGTTCTTTAGTATGTTTGTAGAAATGTAATTGAAATCAAACTAACACTAAAGACACATAAAAATAGCATTTATGTAATTTTATAGATAACACGAAAGCAAATATCAAATTATACTTGCATTTATTTATTGACCAAGCTAGGTAATTAGGGTATAATATTTAGAAATATAGTTAGAATAAATTTTGAAATGAGATTAAAATGGTAATTAGTACATAGCTTATGGAAACTTGATCTCATCTTATAATCTCATGTATTAAGCACCTCTCATATGTTTTTGAACAGTCAAATAAAACAATGTTTATGAATAAATATTTTATGATGTTTAACGTGCGCTCACATCATTATGATCCTCCTTCTACGTGTGAGATATGATATATTTTTTGTTTGAATTATACTTTCTTTTATAATCCATTTTTGTTCGTTCGTTGGATTTTCATTTGGATGTTTTGATTGGATGTGATTTATTTTTTGTTTGAATTATACTTTCTTTTGTTATCAATTTTTTTGTTTGTTGAATTTGCATTTGGATATTTTAATTGTCACTATATTTTTTGTGACTTTCCAGTTCTTTTTTGAGGTTACACTGAAAAACCAATACTACATTAGTACATTTCTCATGTCTAAAGTACATTACAGTTTGTGTTTTGTTTCGTATATCTTTCTTTAGTTTACTTCTTGTTCTTGGTCTTTAATAGTAGTTGTGTTTTATAGTCCTGAACTTATGTGGGTATAGCAAATTTTGTTTAGGTTGACTCTTCATTTTGTTGGTTGAAAATTTATGAGACCGAACTACGATATTTTTCTAACGTCTGCAGGTATATGCCATCCACTACTCATTGTGTTTTAATAATAAATAATTATCTATTGCTTAAAAATATTTTTCTTTTTTAATATCTTAGTTGCATGCATTTGTGTTGGCATGGACCATTTTTGAGTTAGATGTGAATTTCTTTTGGCTTTATTAGTATGAATGTGTGTATTTATTATTTACTATATGTTCGTATGAAGATGGTGTCTTTCTTTCAAATGTTTATAATCCTCATTCAGCCTATGGGATTTTCAGGATTCCAGTTTTCAACGTGCATATATCATTATGATTTGATCTATGTTGAAGTGTTGGGACTGAAATTTTGGTCGTAGTGTTGAGCCGAGAAAAGTATTTTCTATATGGGTCTTAAGTTTAAGAAGAAAACTTACGATTGAAACTGCATCGTCACAAACAAATCTCAGACGGTAACTCAGAGTCGAAGACTACACCGAAGCTGACGGAATCTTTCATCATCTTTCCTTTCAAACATGCGAAAGGAAAGCTGATAAAAGATTCATCAACTTTCCAGTTCGATTCCATCTAACTATCTTTTTTATGGCGGCGCCGTTGCAGTGCGATAACGGTACCGCGGGAGCCGTCTTTGAATTCGCCACGGTCGCTGTGATGCACCCTTTTTATGTTTTCGGTAGAGATTCTAAGGTTTTATTTTTAGGCATTCCTATGAAAATAGTCTTAGTTTTAGTTTGAAAGTTGCTTATTTGATTGGAACAGTCCCAACTTACTCAAACTGTCTTCAATATTGCATGTCTCGAGGTTTCATTTATCCTTCTCTATGCAATATGGTTTCCTTTGTCGCTGTCCAGTTTGTTAGTTACCAGTGTTGGAGCATTCGTTTTGTGAGTTTTACCTTTTTTCTTCTTAGGATGTTTCTGCATTGATACTGTTTTGATCTCTCCTCAACACATTTCTGATTGAAATTTTTGTTGATTTTACAGTGGATCTTGTTTCTGGAAGAGCCAAACAGAGATACGTTAGAGTCAGGGGGATGGGAAACTCACCCTTGTTCTTCATCTTGCTTCTGCTGCTGAAGGAGGAGCCTTGTTGAGTATAACATAACTCACACACTTATAACATCTCATGTTTCCTATGATTTATCGATTTTAGGATACTTTCAGGTCTGTCTATCACAAATCCAATTTGGGTTGTCAAAATAAGATTACAACGTCAGACACCTTTTCATCAAAACCGACCATACAATGGGCTATTTAGGTCTTCAAATTAATTCAAACTTTCATTATTGTGGTATTTTTTTCTGAATGTTTCTTTTCTGTTTGTTTGTGAATTTACAGATGCATTTAGAACCATAATGAAAGAGGAAGGACCTATTGCACTCCATAAGGGTATTGTTCCTGGTCTTGCACTGGTTAGTTACTATCCTGTTTTTTTTTACTGAAGCATCAGTTAGCAATAAAATATGTTCCGGATGGAATGGTTAACATTGTTTCATTTTTGGTCGGTTTGATTCTGATTTAATTTCGTCAGCAGGTTCCAGATGGTGCTATTCAGTTTACAGCGTATGGGGAACTCCGTAAAATTATTGTAGTTTCGATAGAGAAGAGAAGAAAATCTGAATCCGCTGATAATTTATTGATAAAGAGTTATCTTCTCCATAGCGTACATTGTGATTGTTAGTCAATGATCTTTTTGGCGTTTATTTTCTTTAGAACTTGGCGGATTATGATGCATAAGCCGACTCCTCCAAAGATGCAGCAGTTTTTTTTTTTCATATCCCTTCCAAATCCAAAATACGAAGAACCTTAGAAATCTAGAATCCATATCGTCTTCTGACATCGTTGAAGAAGAAGACGAAGGTGAGAAGGGGCTGACCTTTTGTTAACTTTTGCAGCTCAATAAACATAATTCGAAGCTCTAATTCTGTAGTCTTAAACAAAAGGAAAAAAAAGAAAAATTGGACACGTGTCAGCGTTTCTTCTCATATTTACTAACGTGGTAGAGTTAAGAGGGAGGGAGGAAACTCTGTTTTATATATATATATACTAGATTTTGATCCATGCGTCTGCGCGGATATATTATTGTTTTGTAAAACCAAAAATTTAATTAAGATTTATATATATACATATTTTATATATTATTTTGGGATAAAAAGTTTTTAACCGAAATTTCAAATGAAATTGTATTTTACCATATATTTAGATGATGTTACTATCTTAAGATATTTGGAATATATTAAGTAATCTATTTAATATGATTTTTTTTACAAAAATTTATTTATTATACACAAAAAAATAGTTCAGTTTCACATAATTATTAACTAATTAAAAAATTTGGCCATCTACAATAATTTCTTAAAGCCCATAATACTTGGCATCTACTCTATTATTATATCTACTCTTTTACGGATGTTTAGGTTAGTTGTTATTATTGTTGCTGAAATATGTTTATTTAAAAAATTTCTAGATGGAAATATATTAGTGTTGGTGAAATAATTACAAATTTTTTGTTATATATATATATATATATGTGTGTGTGTGTGTGTGTCTTACTTATAATTAGACTAATTATAATAGTATAATAGTATGTAATTTTCTAATACACATGACATGTATACTATGTCATGGCAAAATTATTTTTAATTAGACAACTTATAATATTCATGTATAATAGTATAATAGGATATATTTTTCTAATACACAATTCTAAATAATTACGAATTTTTTATTATATATATATATATATATATGTGTGTGTGTGTGTGTGTCTTAGTTATAATTAGACTATTTATAATATGTATGTATAATAGTATAGTAGTATATAATTTTCTAATACACATGACATGTATACTATGTCATGGCAAGATTATTTTAAATTAGACAACTTATAATATTCATGTATAATAGTATAATAGGATATATTTTTCTAATACACAAAGATCATAGTTAAGAAATATATTAAATAAAATATTATATATACGTACTTTATCTACTCTATAAAATATTATGCTATGTGAAGGCAATATATGTTACGTACAAATATAAATTTGTACAAATATAAATAACCAACAAAAATAGATACTATTTTTAAGGGATAAATAAATAAGGTTATATTGTTATGGATGATATTCAAATTTGTTAGGATTGTAGATAAATGATCCTAGTTAGTAGACTACTTACAGGTAGATAAAAAATGACTCTATTTTAATAGAATATATATATAGATTACCCATTGATAACAAATAAACACAGCTAGTTAATAACCTGCGTCTTGCGCGGAATATGACTATTAGTTTCATTACGTTTTAATAAAGAGATATTATATCTGTTTAATTTGGATACCGATTTGGGTTTAGATTTTTGTTTTTTTTTAATATCCTAAAATATTAAAATCTTTCTAAATTACTATTTATTTTAGTTTGTTCGGAATAAAATGTTTGATGTTTTCGGTTCTTCTGGTGATAACCAAAAATTATTATTATCTATTTGATTTTCATATTATATGCATTTCAGATAGTTCTAATGTCAAACCAATAATTTAATATTATAGTTTATAACCGGATGATAGTTAAAGAAAATAAAAATAAAGTTATTAAGACAAATTATTTTACTATAATTTGCTCGATAGTGAAAAAATTATTAAGAAAAAAAATATTTCAACTTCTAAAAGAATTAGATACTTTTGGAATAGTTATATAGGTGCTCACGTCATTGTGCACGTGCGTATGTAAAAAGTATATAGAGGTGGTCGATAAATATATAAAGATAGTATTAATTAATATGAAATGGGATTTTTTCAAAAATAACACATGAGAAATAAAATTCTTAAAATAAGATTAATTAAAAATAAAATAGGCTTAGATATTAGTGAACTTTTTTCATATAAATAAAATCAAATTGTATCTGTAAATAGAGGTGACCATGAATCGAATATCCGGGTATTTGGAGGTATTCGTGTTGATTCTCCGTAGCTACCTGGATATCCGGAAAATTTTAAAATTTTAACGGATATCCTATTTGATCCATAAATAAAATAAAATTTATTAAAATAAACTAAAAATCTTATAAAAAACACAAAAAAATAATATTTTATTATAAAATAAAAAATCCTTCAAATTTTTAAATTCTAATACCTAATATAATAAATTTAATACATAATAATATTTTAAAACTTATATAAAATATAATATATATATATATATATAATTATTTAAATATATGTACATATATATATATATATATATATATGCATATAACATATCGAATCAGATATTCCTTCCTAAAAAAATAATATTTGTGATTTTGTTTGTTGTTTACGGTTATTGCATTTTAGTATTTAATTTGCTTCTAGAGTTAAGAATATAAACATATTTCGGTTCGAATCAAAATGGAGACCAAATCAAATAAATATTTACAAATATATTATCCAGTCCTATCCGTGAACAATAAAAATACTATATAAATATATGTATATATGGATATATATTTTACTATGCGTTTTAATTAAAACTGAAAAATGGGTGTGATTTTTATTAGAACTTTGCCTTGTGAGTTTTATATCGAAAAATCCAGAAAATTCATAACATAAACGCATTTATGTAAAGTTTGGCTGAGAAGCTCTCTCTCTCTACGTTACACGTCCGCGTTCTCATTTTCAAATTGTTGTGAGATTGACAAATGGTCCTTAAAGTATAAACACATTTATTAAAATGTTTCTCCTCTAGTATATAAGAGATACGATAATGCGTCATGTATTGAGTCTTTATGTGAAGATTCAAATTTAACCGACCAGTGAAGAAAAATGTGACACCTACAATTATTAATATATTAAAATAACTGAAAATAATTCTGTTTGAAAAATCTATGCAGATTTTACTTTTTAGGATGAAGAGACACATACAATTATTAATATTAAATAACAAAGTACAAAACAAATAGAACTACCAAATAGTTTTAGATAATTTTAAATAAATGAAAAGATAATTTCTTAAGAAAATAATGGAGATTTTAGGATGAAGAGGCATATCATTAAACAATTTGACCAATTCTTCAAACTAACGAAATAATTAGACAATTTGACTATTTCTTCAAACTAACGAAATAATTAGACAATTTGACAATTCCTATTTTTTTACATCAAATGGCCATTCTATTACTCAAACTTGAAGTGGTCTGGATAACCAGACCGTAATAGAATAACCAACAAAATAAAAATCTCTATGGAAAGATCTGGTATTCTTAGCTAAAGAGTCCGCAGTTCCATTTTGATCTCTTGGAATGTGACATAACTCGAAAGCTGGAAAACATATGAGAAGTGTCTTTATTGCCTACAGTTCTGTTGCAAAACTCGGCTAAAATCCAGGATCATTTATCATCGCGACCATGTTCTTACAATCTGTTCCAAATCGCTGACATGACGAATGTTGAAGCATGTTCTCCATTGCATATCGCAGTGCTTCTACTTCCGCGTGCAGTGATGTCTTTTTCCTTCTCAAGTTCCGCATACCCATCAGTTGACGCATTCCAAGATTGTCCATCCAGACCTAACCACATCCACTAAACTTGGCTGTAGAGGTCCATGAACCATCCACCATACATAAATTTTTCAGGCTTATGACCTGAGACTCATTGTTATTATGTTCCTGTGGGACAGTGGTTACCATCTCGTTTGCATTATGCCGAGCCTGACCCTTCTTATTTATAGAGACAAAAATAACAATATCTATTTTAGAGGTAGAAATAGAAATATGCTAGAGTAGATTTGTCCCTATATTCTATCTACGAGGAAAAAAAATATAGAGCAAGGTTGAAAATGCTACTTTTTGTCATCAATTTAAACAAACTTTGTGAAGACTCTGTAAAACAAAATAACGAATGAAGTTTTCATATATATAAATAACGAATGACGTTTACTTCCTAGTACTTCTCGTAATACTATCCACATTTGTATTTAGCGTTTAGGGTATATGAATGATCTCTGAGTTATGAAAGTTTTCTTAGAGGATTTTGATGTTTTCCTAATAATTTACAAATTCTGGCCATTACTCTAGTTGGAAATGCTCTAAACAATGTATATGTGGGAACTGAAATTTGCATTGTCGATTTCCGTTGAATTAAGGAACTTAGGTAAAATCCTAGTTTCCCAGAGGTCCCGGATATCTGCTAAACCACACGCCAAGCAATCAAAATACGAGAATAACAGGAAAGACGATATGAAAATTGAAATAGAGAGCAAAGAGATGTCTTATTTCGAATTAGCGAAAGAGCGGTACGATGAGGTAAAGTCTTGGCCACAAGAGCTGACGGTGATTTACCTAGTTTTAGCAACCTAAGACTAAAACGCTAATAGAGACGCAGCTCGATAACAAAAACGGAAAGTTGTCTATTTGCTCTAAGTGCTAAGTTTTTCTCTGTGAAAGCTCTGAAAATCGTCCCTTTCTCTTGGTTTCGACCTTTTGCTTATATACTCCTCCTCTAGGCGATTTATTCTTTCCTTTTCCGCATTGATTCGCGTTAATCGGAAATCTTCCATTTTTCTCGATCTCCTTTTTTATCCTCGGAAAACTTTGATTTTTCTCCGAACTTGAAATTTATCTTCTTCCTGCAAATAAACGGATAAACAGTCATCATATCTTTGGGCTGGACTCCGTCTAAAGTCGCAAGTGGGCTTTTATCGCGGTTTAGGACCTTTCATGCCGTTTTGCGCCTTAGCCATTTTATGACTTTAGACGGGATTGTTCCGGGATACGGTGCCGTTTTTATAAAACATCTTGAGTCAATCGTATAGTTTGGTATTTTCCGATGTTTCGTTTAACTGTTACCGTTTTATACGATTTAATCGAGTCTTTACAAGAAAAAAAGTCTTTAGCGGTTTTTATCATAAAGTTCCAACGATAATACATATCGAGACGAAACGAGAGACGTTCCGATCACGGTTCAGAGTATGATCGAGTCGAGGGACATATTCCTTGTGTCTGGACAATGCAGACAGGCTTGCCATTTTGGTGAGTTGGACGTTACGACCGATTTTCTTAAATTGGCCAGTCAGACAATCGTGGTTTGTTTTATTCGATCTTCCGGTGATTTCGATGATGACGATTGTTAAGTTTACGAAGTTCCTTTGTTAGAGAAATCTTTATAATTCTCCTTGATGCTTTTTCGTATCTATATAAATCTGTTTTTAACTTTGCGGAGAGTTTTGGTCGTTGATTCCGCCGTAACCGATTTTGACCCCAAACAGTTAGCCCCCTAGCTCGTAAGAATCGTAGAGTTCTTGCGATTGGTTTGAACTTGTTAGGAAAGTTTGGTAGAATTTGGGAGGCACTTTAATGACAAAAAGTAGAAAAACAAATAGTAAGATCTTGCTTATAAATATGTGGAGCAAGTTTTCAAATCCTTTACTCACTTCTTTCCACACAACTTATCCTAAAATAGAGAAGTCTCTCCCTTTGTTTTCTTTTTTATTATTCCTTTAACCTTTGACATCTTTGACCATGTTTTCAAAGAGAATAACTCGCTCTGAAACAAGCTCTGAACATTATAGTCTCGATGGGGCTACCTCGCGATATTGCGTTGTAGAGCCAAAAGAAGAGTTCGTGATGACTTTGGTTAACCTTGAGGAGGTCGACGCGTATCGAGCGGCCGAGGGCGAAACAAGGTCCGCCAAACCCGGGACTTGGGTTCCCCCTCCAATCCATGCCAACTGTGTCGACTGATGTCTGAGTCTGAGCTGGGCCAATGGCCTTGTTTCCATTCGGCGTTTTTGTCGTATTCCGTACACGGTGAAGTTTGGATGGCTGGAGATGATGACGAGACCGCGCCTGATGGCTACTTCACGTGCTATGATACGTTCTTGATGAAGTGTCATTTATGGTTTGTGATTCCGGAGACCGTTGTTTGATTCCTTCATCGCCTTGGGCTGCCGATAAATCAAATGACTCAGCGCAGCTTACAACATATGTCGGGATTTTGGTGATGAGTTATGAATTAGGTATGACTCTTGATGCTGATCATTTAGAAAGTTTACTGAAGCCCGAGGGGATTTCAGGTAGGGTCCGGTTGCGCTCTCGTCATGACATGTCGATCGTTACTGACTTTACGTCGAACTATCCTTCTTGGAAGAAACATTTTTTCTATGTTCGCGTTGATAGTGCATCGGTGGAGGAGAACTGCATTCCTCTTTTCAAGACCAGATGGGGTTGGAAAGGTATCGTGATTCGATTGCATGCATATTTTGTTTAGAATTTTGATATCATTTATCTGCTTTTATCTTTCCAGAGACCAACCCTCTCCCTCCGTTTCTGGGAGGTCTGCTTACTGTTATGAATTTTCTTTGAGGCGGGGAACGCCGTTGGGATAGCTTCACTCCAAAGAGCCTTCGCCATGCAATCGCTCTCCATCGATCTCGGTTTCTGCCAACCTCGCAGGTTCTTGATGAAGAAGAAACGAGTATGGGAGTCTTTATCCCGAACGAGTCTCCGACGAGGAGGGATATGTCGAAGTTCCGTAAAGATAAACATGTAGTTGTTGGAAATGATGCGTCTGATGGTGCCAATTCCACCCTTGACAACATACTCAAAGATTTCCTTGACAGTCAGGCGAATGGGAGCGACCAGACATGTATCGATGGATCGTCAAATTCTGTTTTTTTCAGATGGCAGACCTGGCCATGTCCCAGAATTTGTCACAGCGTCTGAGCAAGTTAATCATGTTGGTTTCCGTCTGTTGATATATAAACGGAAAATTTTGTTTAACCCTTACTGCTTTTTGTAGGGCCTTCTCATTATGAGCCGAGCTCTGAACGCGGGCAACACTGAGGTCCGTCTTGCCGAGTTTCGTGCGGATTTAGCATAGAAGAAGGTCGCCTGTCTCAAAGAGGAAATTGACGCTAATTCCTTTCGTGCTCAAAAGTGGGCCAAGAGGGAAGTTTCCCGTATTAGGGAGGAGCCCGAGAAAACCCTAAGTTTCCAGAGGAACCGGCTATCTGCAGAACCGCACAACGAAGATTAAGATAACAGGAAAACTTAGAATTATTAAAAGATAAACGAAAATCGAGAGCAAAGAGGTTCTTATTCCGAATCTGCGTAGAACTGGTACAAAGAGAGTAGCCGAAAACTTAAGAACGAAAAACCCTAATTGAGACGCAGCTCGCTAACAGAAAAACGGAAATATTCCTAAATGCTAGTTTTGGTGGTGAGAGCTCTGAATTTCGTGTCCCTTGCTTCTGCCCTAGATCTCCTATTTATATACTCCTCGCCTTGGCTATCCGATCTTTCCATTTCGCCCAGATTTGACTAAATCGGGAATTTTCCATTTTTCTCGATCCTTCCTTTTCTTCCGCGGAAATCTTCTATTTTTCTTCAAACCTTCCTTTTATCTTCAAACTTGACTTTTATTTTCCTCCTGCGAGTAAACCGTCAAAACGTTATCGAATCTGCGGGTTAGATTTCGTTAAGATCGCGAGATGGGTTTTTATCGCGTTTTAGGCCCTTCCGGGCCGTTTTGCGATAAATCCGTTTTCCGACTTTTTACGGGATCGTTTCCTGATCCGACATCGTTTTTAATAAATTCCTCGAGTTAATCGTAAGGTTTTACGATTTACTCGACTTTTTATTAAAAACACGTTTTTTACGATTTACTCGACGTTTTTTATTAAAAACGCGTTTTTATGATTTCGACGAGAAATCTCGAATAAATCGCATGTTTTAGGCAATGTTCGGCGTTTCGTTTAACCGTCGCCGTTTCATATGATTTCTTCGAGTTCTTTATCGAGAAAGCGAAGTTTTTACGGTTTTTATCGTAAAACTCGAACGATAGGTCGGATCGAGATGGAACGGGAGATGTTTCGGCCGTGGTTCAGAATGCGACTGTGTCGAAAGACGTAAGTTTCGAATCGGGAATGCGGGAGAACGAGGCTCGGGACGTCCAGGAAGTTTCTAGTTCGCCCATTGGCGAACTAGTTGAGCATCTCCTAGTTCGCCCATTGGCAAACTAAGCCGGGCCAGCTTAGTTCGCCAATGGGCGAACTAGTTGAGCATCTCCTAGTTCGCCCATTGGCGAACTAAGCCGGGCCAGCTTAGTTCGCCAATGGGCGAACTAGTTGAGCATCTCCTAGTTCGCCCATTGGCAAACTAAGCCGGGCCAGCTTAGTTCGCCAATGGGCGAACTAGTTGAGCATCTCCTAGTTCGCCCATTGGCGAACTAAGACGGGCCAGCTTAGTTCGCCAATGGGCGAACTAATCGAGTGTCTCCTAGTTCGCCCATTGGCGAACTAAGCCGGCTCGGCTTAGTTCGCCCGTGGGCGAACTAGTTGTGACTAGTTCGCGTTCTATGGCTTTTTCTGTTTTTTTGCGGTTTCGTAAACGATTCTCGAGTTTTATAAAACGATCTTCGGGTTTTATAAAACGGCTTCTCGAGTTTTATAAAACGATTCTCGAATTTTATAAAATGATTTCTCGAGTTTTATAAAATGATTTCTCGAGTTTTATAAAACGATCTTCGGGTTTTATAAAACGGCTTCTCGAGTTTGATAAAACGATCTTCGGGTTTTATAAAACGGCTTCTCGAGTTTTATAAAACGATTCTCGAATTTTATAAAATGATTTCTCGAGTTTTATAAAACGATTTCTCGAGTTTTATAAAACGATCTTCGGGTTTTATAAAACGGCTTCTCGAGTTTTATAAAACGATTCTCGAGTTTTATAAAATGATTCTCGAGATTTATAAAACGGCTTCTCGAGTTTTATAAAACTATTCCTTTTATATTTTTGCGGGGATTTTAGGCTATTAATTCCGTCGTACCGATTTTGACCCCAACAGTTAGGCCCCTAGCTCGTAAGTATCGTAAGGTTCTTGCGAGTGGATTGAGTTCGTTTGGCGAGTTTGGTAGAATTAGGCGGAACTTTAATGGTCAAAAGTCCAAAGGTGAATAGTAAAATCCTTTTCTATAAGTATATGGAGTGAGTTCTATAAGTTTTTCATTCACTCCTCCATAACTTGCTCAAGTTTTTTTAGGAAGGCTTCTCTCTACTTTTTCCTTTAGATCCTTTTTCTTTCGACTATCCAACATGTCTTTTGGACGGAAAGTTTCAGATTATGCTCATGCATCAATCTTTGACCCGAGCGACCTTGTTATTTCCAGCGGCTGTCCTCTTCCCGAGCCGGTCTTTCAACGGTTCTATACGACCGAGGAAGAGTTTGCAGATTATAATTTAGCCGCGAGTGCCTCGGAGATGCCGCCTGCTACATTCTGGGTTCCGAAGAAAAATAAACTTCGGAAGAGAACAGTTGGCATGAGCGCGAGTACTGTTGGTTCTCTCAATTATTTGAGAAATACCTATGCGATCCCTGAGTCGGTTCAGTTTCGCATCCCTGTCCAGGGTCAGGGTGCTGAGGATCCGCCTCCGGGTTATTTTATTTGCTACGAAGCCTTTCTGTTTACCTGCCAGCTATGGTTCCCTATTCCTCGAGCCATTTTCGAATTCTTGGATAGGTTTGGAGTACCGTTCGGCCAACTTCGCCCTAGTTGTTTACAGCACCTTATCGGGATCTTGTGTTGGGAAACGAACGCGGAATGTCCCTTGATGCGGACTATCTTTTGTCTATAATGACATTCAAGGGAAGAAAGGATGGTTTTTACTTAGCCCCCCGTCGGGACATGATGGTTGTTGGCGGACTTGCCTCGAATGATCACGATTGGATTCACCGATTCTTTTATGTCAAAATTGACGGCGCATCGGTGGAGGAGAGTTGTATTCCTTTGATTAGGACTGCGCGGACGTCAAACGGTATTCCATCACGTGATTCCCATATCTAGATAGATATAGGTTTTAACTTTTTTTGTCTGTTTCGCAGTGCCTGCCCTCCCGGCGCCAATGCTTGAGGATTTTCCGAAGGTTATGAATCTTCTACGTGGCGGCCCGCTTTATTGGGGGTATTTTTCTCCGAAAAGGATCCGTCGTGCCGTCGCATATTATTCGTCCGGTTTTTCTCGTGACGGTCATGCTGATTTTAAGGCGGGCGATGATGCAGAGGAGAGGGAAAGATCTAGATCTCCGCAGGATAGAGAGGTTCTGATTAATCGCAGTCAGCGTCTGACGAAGATATCAATATCGAGGATCTTATTGATTTTTCGCCTTCCGAATAAGATCCGGCCGAGACGTCATCCCGAGGACCTGCTGACACACCGTTTGCGAAAGCGTCGAGACTTTTCAACAAGGTTTGCCTATTATTTATTATTATTATGTACATACGTTTTACGAAGGGTGCTTGTTTCGTTTCGCAGGGTCTTCGCTTTATGAGCGAAGCGGTGAGTGCGAATAGTGCGGAACTTCGCAGGGCCGAATCCAGGATTGCAGCAGCAGAGGCGGAGGCCGTTCGTATCAGAGGGGAGATCGATGCCACTTTCTCTCGTGCCCAGGATTTGGCTGCAACGGAGGCCGCTCGTGTGAGAGAAGAGTATGAAGCTGAATCTCGTCGGAGCTTAGAACTTTCTGACACGATGGCTCGCCGCGCTCGTAGGGCGGGCAAAAGAGAGGTTGCTGCGGAGTTGATGGCTCGGCGTGAGCGGTTCGTGCCTCTTTAGGCGGAATTTGAAGATGCGCTAAGAGCGAGTGGCAATTTCTGCGAGTGTCGGGGCGTAGTTGGGGGTTTGCATGTTACCCAGGGTTCGGACTATTCGTATGAGGCTGCGATTGCGAAGCAGAAGAAGCGTCTAGCTAAGAGAGAGAAGAAGAAGAATGAATCCGTGAATCTTGGGAAGCACATGTGGGATCAGTGGGATCCTATTGTGGTGTCGCCGGATTCGGTCGAAGTTGGACCTGGGATCCCGGACGTGGACGGCGAGGTTGACCAATCTGCGTTTGATGACTTTGATGTGTGAAGTTCTTAGTTTTTTGGTTCTGTCGTTGTTTTTCCGGGGCTGGCCGTTGGTGGCTTTGAATCCCTACCGCTGGGCGGTGTGTATTCGAAAACTTTCTTAATAAAAATATTTTCTAAGTATGAAATTCGTGTTTTGTGTTAGATGTAGAGGGAAGAATACGAGTTGTCATCTCGTATCTAACTCTTTGGTGTAAATCGTCCGATTCGTTAACTCGGGAGACTTCGATTTTCGCGAGTGTNGATGTAGAGGGAAGAATACGAGTTGTCATCTCGTATCTAACTCTTTGGTGTAAATCGTCCGATTCGTTAACTCGGGAGACTTCGATTTTCGCGAGTGTTTAGATGTGGGCGAAGAGACATGCCTTTAGGATCTCGATTCATGCCTTGAGACGTTAGCGACCAGTGTGCTGGGTTTAGGGCAAGACCTAGGTTTACTTTCAGATTGGGGCTGTGCAATGACTAGTCGGCTTTCGTTTTGCCCGTTGCGATTTTAACCTGATTCCATACCGGTTTAGAATCCGCGATAGGTTCTCGGCTTATATGATTCGTCTGGTTGGAACCGAGCATCTCACCGGGAACAATTTCTAAGTTGCCCGGAAGTGCTGACCAAAAGTTTGGATTTCTTTTATAGCGCACTATTTTATCCTCGTCGGACGTATGCGGACCGATAGGTCGGTGCGTTTGTTTAGGACGGCTAGCGTGCTCGACGGGGCCAATCGCCGAGCGTTCGTGTTTTTATAGTCGCGGACGGACCTTGGATAAATATTTTTCTTTGAGAGTTTAGGCGACGGCTCGCCAGTTCTTTCCGAAAATATTTTGATATGCGGATTTTTATGAAAACGATTAAGTAGTTGTTACTGCGGAAGTGATTTTCCGGATTTGCGCTTGTGATAATAACGGAGATATTCTAACTTTGTCATTATTAAAAATTTCGAAAATTTTTCGGTTACAAAGCTAAAAGAAATTTTGTAAAAAATTTTGGGAGTATACGAATACTTGTATACTCACCCACTCCCCCCCCCCCCCCCGGTTTTGGAAGGGGGGATAGCTGAAATCGTCTTTAGGCAAGCTGCCTACGTATTCCTTTCGGAAATCAAGCCATCTCGTAGTTCTGATTGTTTGTGCGAGTGTGCTTACTCGGCTGTCGCAGACTTCTCGATCGCTTCAGTCGCGGGATCGATGTCTTTGTCCGGGATTGTCTCCTCCGGTTGGGTGGAAGCGATGGGTGCGGAAACTTCTGGTTTCTCGGCCGTTGCTTGCTTTGGGTCGTCGTCTGCGGGCGGTGGCGTGACCTTTGCCCGTTTCAGTTTCACGATCGCAACCGCCAATTGCCTTAGCTCATGTTCGGCCAGAAAGCAAGATCGCGATTGTCTTTGGCATCCCCAAATTACCGCGACTCCCGTAGGCGTCGGGAATTTGATGCCCAAGTGATACGTGGATAGAACCGCCTTCATGGAATTTATCCAAGGCGTGCCCATAATCACGTTGTAGATAGCCGGGAAATCGACTACCGCGAAGTTAACGATTTTCGTCACTTCTTTTGCGGCAACCGGTAATCAAATTGATCCCAGGGTCATTGACGTCTTGCCGGAGAAACTAGTCAGCGGTTTCGGAATCGGCTCGACTTCCGAGAGATCGATTCCCATGCGTGCTAGCGTGTTGCGGAAGATCACATTGACAGTACTCCTGGTATCGACCAAGATCCGAGCGACTTCTAAATCGCTTATTACTAAGTCGATGACGAGAGGATCGGCGTGAGGTTGGTCGATTCCTCCGGTCTCAGTGTCGTTGAACGAGATCACTCCTTTCGGAGGGTCATCCGTCGGCACCTTCCAACTTGTGCCGGTTTCGGCTTTGCGTTGGTAGGATTTTATAGACGAGACGGTGTCGTTGTAGTATT
>CAKOAT010228265.1:56515-70589 GCA_932364175.1 Eruca vesicaria subsp. sativa | reverse complement strand
GTTCAACGCAGATTCGGAATAAGAACCTCTTTGCTCTCTGTTTTCGTTTATTCTCATTTAAATTCTAAGTATTTTCGTCATCTTATTTTCGTTGTGCGGTTCTCGCAGATAGCCGGTTCCTCTGGAAACTTAGGGTTTTCCCGAAGTTTCCTTTTTTACGATTTATTTGACAGTAGGGTGAAATCGACTCCCACAGTTTTTCACTCGGTGTTTACGCGCTATCGCTGATGCTTGCCGATTACTCGGCGGTCGAGTGAGAGTAATTGCGTTGCTCACTCGGTGCTCGGTTGGCTGTCGTTGATTGCGGGTCACTCAGCGGTCGAGCGAGAGTGAGTGCGATGCTCACTCGGTTCTCGATTGGTTGGCGTTTCCCGCAGATCACTCGGCGGTCGCGCGAGAGTGATTGGTTATCGCATACGGAACTGGAATACGAACGGTCGCGAGTGATGGGCTTTTCCTGTAAGACTCGGTCCATTAAGGAAGGAATGCGAACAGTCGCGAAATAAAAAGCCCATCTAGGTCTTCGTAGACTTAATAAATGCAGCAATGAGATCCGTGCTCCCTTCCCCCCATATATATCCCTCTTGCCTTCGCTCTTCTTATTCTTCTCCGCGAATCAGGTACTACTCTCTCCCTTCTCTCTACTTTCTCTCTCTAGATAGTTGTAAGATATATACGCACTACCGGTCCGGCTACAATGTGTCCCCGAAAGCGATTAACTCGGGAAGAAAAAAGGGAAAGACGTTGCGCGAGATGCGACGACTGGCGAGCCCTTGGATGATTTCAAGCTGGAGCACCGAGTGGCGTTGCGTGATTCAGCAAGTCTCGACCTGGCACAGAGGCTTCTTGTGGTCAACTCGGAGAGGGAGTTAAGGGGAGACTTTCGTGTGAGGACCGTACTGATAAGAAGCGATCAGTGCTCTTTTCAAGGAAAGAACAGAAAGCCATCAATCGAGGACGGAGGATGAGAGGCGTGCCTGACTTATCCCTCGAGGTCGAAGCTGATGAAGACTCAGGAGCTGGGCTTATGAACATCCTAGACACGTTCAACCTGGATGGATCTGATCCCGTGGACGCCACTGCTCCCCCTGCTGGCGACACGTCTAAAATGGGGCCAGCCAACTTCGTGGATCCCGAGAGTCTGCCCGAAGGGGGAATTGTTCGGGAACCCCTGGTTGCTGAAGAGCGAATAGTCTCCGACCGCCCCGCTAAGAAAAAGAGGAAACGAAAGGAGCCTACGGAAAAATCTGCTGAAGGATCAGAGCAGAAGTCGGGGGGGGGGGGGGCGGCGGTTCCAGTTGTGGACCGAATAACGAGCCAGATACTTCGGTTGCTAAAGAGCAACCAGCCTCTGACCAGCCTGCCAAGAAGAGGAGAAGAAAGAAGGAGTCGACTGGAAAATCCATCGAGAAATCCGCTCGGGAGTCGACGAATGGCGGGCCTAATTCTGAGTCAGGCGGTGTCCCTACTCTGAGGGATGAGTCGGGGGTCCTGCCGCACGCGGAAGAGACTACGGCCGTAGACCGACCGAACGCCAAATCCCTTCCTGATCTCCCAACCGATCCGGTGGATCCTTCGTCTAACTCTTTGTCCCAAGGGAACTCTGGAAAGAAGAAGAAGGTGAGGGTTACTCTGGGTTCAGTCGCGGCGCCTCTAAGTGATGTCGCCCCTTCAATTCCTGATCTCGGGACTTCATCCACCTCGGTCGATCGCCCGATTACTCGGAGGTTCAAGAACGTCTTTCCCGATAAAGTCTCCTTCTCGTACGATGAGGCGTCTCCGCTGATCTCCAACGGACCTAAATGTGCTGAGCTCGTCGGTCAGATCAGGGGTCCCCGTAGTCTCCCGCCTGTGGACCAGCTGATCTTTTCCAACGCCTATAAGGACGCTTCGCGCAATTTTCTGACGGTGATTGTATTTATTTTACGAGTATTTCCCGCGGCTCTCGATACTGCGTTGGTAGGCCTATATATTCCTTCTTCTCCTAATAATTTTTACTACGTTGGTCGGTCATTTCAGGCTGAGGGTAGCTTCAATTTTCTCGTGGAGAAATACGATTCGGAGCTCAAGAGGGCATACGCCGACTCAGGTGAAGCTTCCGAAAATATTAAGGACGGGAATAAGCGGATCAAGTCGCTGAAAACCTGTTTGAAACGGGTCGAAGCTGAGAAAGACGAGGCCACTCGTTGGCAGAGAACGAGTCAATGCGAGCTGAGGATATCACGAGCAGGTTCGAGTCCGTGAGAGCTGCAGCGGCTAAGGTCGAGGAGGAGAAGGCCGTTCTACTGGCGGACAAGGCGCGGCTCGAGCGCGAGAAGCTTGAACTTGTTGAAGCTCATGCCAAGGAATCTGCTCGTCTGAGGGAGTCTCGGGTCTTCGAAGTCACTCGGGAACGGGCTAGGGTGACCGCTGTGATGTGTGCCAAGGCATAAGTTTGATTCGAGCGGATCCGTAACTGGGAAAGCTCGTTTCCGCAGTTTGATGATGCTCGGTGCCACTACAGTCAGGCTTTCGGTAATCGGAGATGTCTAGAGCTTCTTCAAAAGAAAGGGGATCCCATCCCGCAGGAGAGGATTGACTACTTCCGGCGCAAGGAAGAGCACTGGCTCGCGGAAGCTACTCGGCTAGATATCGGCCTTTTGACGGAGCTGGACTTGAGCATGTCCCCCCTTGCCTTGGAGTCGACGATTTCTTTGAGTTCTTTCCGGGAAAACGAAGTTTTACGGTTTTTATCGTAAAACTCGAACGATAGGACGGATCGAGACGAAACGGGAGACATTTCGACCGTGATTCGGAATACGATCGTGTCGAAGGACGTATACCTTGAATCAAGGATGTGGGAGATCGAGGCTCGGGATGGTCGGCTCGACGTACGGCGAGCTAGTTCAACTTGGCTAGGTCGCCATATGGCGAACTAGGCGAAACGAACCAGTGGGGCAAAGTCAGCACCTCTTAGTTTGCCCAATGGCGATCTAGCCGGGAAGGGACTAGTTCGCCCACCGGCGAACTAAGCCGAGCTGGCTTAGTTCGCCGGTGGGAGAACGAGTCGAGATGGGACTAGTTCGCCGGTGGGCGAACGAGTCGAGATGGGACTAGTTCGCCGGTGGGCGAACTAGTCGAGATGGGACTAGTTCGCCCACCGGCGAACTAGTCGAGATGGGACTAGTTCGCCCACCGGCGAACTAGTCGAGGGACTCCTAGTTCGCGTTTTACGGCGGTTTCGGTTTTTCGCGGTTTTGTAAAACGATCTTCGAGTTTTATAAAACGATCTTCGAGTTTTATAAAACGACTTCTCGAGTTTTATAAAACGATCTTCGAGTTTTATAAAACGGCTTCTCGAGTTTTATAAAACCGTGGGAACCGAGATTCACACTTGTCGATTTCCGTAAAATAAGGAAAGTTAGGAAAACCCTAATTTTCAAGAGGAACCGGATCTCTGCAAAAGCCGACGACAAGTAACCAAGAACGCGATTAATATGAATAAATTGAAAGATATAAAAAGAAAAACAAGATTGAGAGCAAGAACGATTCTTATTCCGAATTTGCGTAAGAACGGTTACAACGAGAGTTGCCTTAGCTGCGTGAGCCGTCGGCGAAATTCCTAGTTCTAGCAATCTAAGACTAAAACCCTAGTTGAGACGCAGCTCGATAACGAAAACGGAAAATTGCCTAAATGCTAAGTTTGGTGGTGAAAGCTCTGAAAACTTGTGTCCCAGCTTCTGCCCTATGCCTCCTCCTTATATACTCCTCCTTAGACGGTTTTAGTCTTTCCATTTTGCTCGAAACCGAATATTTCGGGAACTTTCCATATCTGTCGATCCTTCCTTTTCTTCTGCGGAAATCTTCTATTTATCTTCAAACTTGCCTTTTATCTTCCGTCTGCGAGTAGACCGTCAAAGCGTTATCATATCTTCGGGTTTGATTTCGTTAACGTCGCGAGATGGGTTTTTATCGTGTTTTAGGACCTTTCGGGCCGTTTTANTCGATCCTTCCTTTTCTTCTGCGGAAATCTTCTATTTATCTTCAAACTTGCCTTTTATCTTCCGTCTGCGAGTAGACCGTCAAAGCGTTATCATATCTTCGGGTTTGATTTCGTTAACGTCGCGAGATGGGTTTTTATCGTGTTTTAGGACCTTTCGGGCCGTTTTACGATAAAAACCGTTTTACGACTTTAACGAGACCGTTTCCTGATCCGATGCCGTTTTTATGATTCTCTCGACGTTTTTTTTATTAAAATCGCGTTTTTCTAATCTTAACGAAGAATCTCGGATAAATCGTATAGTTTAGGTGATGTTCGGTGTTTTGATTAACCGTTACCGTTTTATACGATTTCTTCAAGTTCTTTTCGGGAAAACGAAGTTTTACGATTTTTATCGTAAAACTCGAACGATAGGACGGATCGAGAGGAAACGGGAGACATTTTGACCGTGATTCGGAATACGATCGTGTCGAAGGACATATGCCTTGAATCAAGGATGTGGGAGATCGAGGCTCGGGATGGTCGGCTCGACGTACGGCGAGCTAGTTCAGCTTGGCTAAGTCGCCAAGTGGCGAGCTAGGCGAAAAGAACCAGTGGGGCAAAGTCAGAACCTCTTAGTTCGCCCAATGGAGATCTAGCCGGGACGGGACTAGTTCGCCCACCGGCGAACTAAGCGGAGCTGGCTTAGTTCTCCGGTGGGCGAACTAGTCGAGATGGGACTAGTTCGCCCACCGGCGAACGAGTCGAGATGGGACTAGTTAGCCCACCGGCGAACTAGTCGAGATGGGACTAGTTCGCCCACCGGCGAACTAGTCGAGATGGGACTAGTTCGCCCACCGGCGAACTAAGCCAAGCTGGCTTAGTTCGCCGGTGGGCGAACTTGTCTAGGGACTCCTAGTCGTGACTAGTTCGCCGGTGGGCGAACTAGTCAAGGGACTCCTAGTCGTGACTAGTTTGCGTTACGGCGGTTTCGGTTTTTCGCGGTTTTGTAAAATGATCTTCGAGTTTTATAAAACGATCTTCGAGTTTTATAAAACGGCTTCTCGAGTTTTATAATACGATCTTCGAGTTTTATAAAACGGCTTCTCGAGTTTTATAAAACGATCTTCGAGTTTTATAAAACGGCTTCTCGAGTTTTATAAAAAGATCTTCGAGTTTTATAAAACGATCTTCGAGTTTTATAAAACGGCTTCTCGAGTTTTATAAAATGATCTTCGAGTTTTATAAAACGATCTTCGAGTTTTATAAAACGATCTTCGAGTTTTATAAAATAGCTTCTCGAGTTTTATAAAACGATCTTCGAGTTTTATAAAACGGCTTCTCGAGTTTTATAAAACGATCTTCGAGTTTTATAAAACGGCTTTTCGAGTTTTATAAAAAGATCTTCGAGTTTCATAAAATGATCTTCGAGTTCTATAAAACGGCTTCTCGAGTTTTATAAAACGATTCTCGAGTTTTATAAAACGATCTTCGAGTTTTATAAAACGGCTTCTCGAGTTTTATAAAATGATCCTCGAGTTTTATAAAACGATTCTCGAGTTTTATAAAACAATTCTTCGAGTTTTATAAAACGATTCTCGAGTTTTATACAAACGATTCTTTGAGTTTTATAAAACGATTCTGGAGTTTTATAAAACGATCCTTGAGTTTTATAAAACGATTATCGAGTTTTATAAAACGATTCTCGAGTTTTATAAAACGGTCCTCGAGATTTATAAAACGATCCTCGAGTTTTATAAAACGATTCTTCGGGTTTTACAAAACGATCCTTTTATATTTCTGCGGGGAGTTTCGGCCGTTGATTCCGTCGTACCGATTTTGACCCCAACACTTTCCCTGCTGAAGTTTCCAGTCGGTAGACGCCGGGCTTGATAACTGGAACGATCTTGTACGGGCCTTCCCAATTGGCTCCGAGTTTGCCGGCGTTCGGCTCCTTGGTGTTCTCGAAAAAATTTTTGTAGGACAAGGTCACCTAAACCGAGAGGTCGGAAACGGACTTTCTTGTTGTAGTAGTTCTCGATCTGATGCTGATAGTTTTTTATTCGGAGTAAGGCCTGGTCCCGCTTTTCCTCGACCGCGTCAAGGGCGTCGAGTAACATCGCCTGGTTGAGATCTTCGTTTTGGGGCATTTTACTGCGACATAAGCTGGCGACGTTGACTTCGGCCGGTGCCATTGCTTCGACTCCGTAAGCTAGGGAGAAATGAGTGGCTTTGGTTGCACCGCGGGGTGTCGTTCGGTGCGACCATCTTACTCCGTCCAACTCGTCGGCCCAGCAACCCTTCTTTAGGTCAAGTCGTTTCTTGACTCCGTCAATTATGGTTTTATTGGAAGACTCGGCTTGACCGTTACTCTGCAGGTAACGCGGAGTCGATGTGTTGAGGCGGATTCGCCATTTGTCGCAGAAGGCTCGGAAATGTTGAGAGATGAACTGGGAGTCGTTGTCCATCACGATTTCGTAGGGTAAACCGTGGCGGCAGATAATAATCTTCCAGACGAACCTCTGAACCTCTTTGTCGGTAATTTTGGTATAGGCCTCGGCTTCGATCCATTTAGTGAAGTAGTCGGTCAGAACCAAGATGAAACGTCGTTGTCGTGAACTCGGCATGGGACCGATTATGGGAACCGAAATCCACCTACTGTCAATAAATCGTAAATAAGGAAACTTCGGGTAAACCCTAAGTTTCCAGAGGAACCAGATATCTGCAGAACCGCACAATGATAATTAAGAAAACGATGAACTCAGAATTAAAAAGAGAATGAACGAGATTGAGAGCAAGAAGGTTCTTATTCCGAATCTGCGTAGAACTGTTACAACAAGAGTGGCCTTACCTGCGTGAGCCGTCGGCGAAATCCCTAACCTAGAAGTCTAAGACCGAAAACCCTAGTTGAGACGCAGCTCGCTAACAGAAAACGGAAATATTCCTAAATGCTAAGTTTGGTGGTGAAAGCTCTTAAAATTGTCTCCCTGCTTCTGCCCTATGCCTCTTGCTTATATACTCCCTCTTAGGCGGTTTTAGTCTTTCCATTTCGCCCGAATTCGAGTTTATCGGGAATCTTCCATTTCTCTTGATCCTTCCTTTTCTCCCGCGGAAATCTTCTATTTATCTTCAAACTTGACATTTATCTTCCTTCTGCGAGTAAACCATCAAAACTTTATCGTATCTTCGGGTTAGATTTCGTGAAGATCGCGAGATGGACTTTTATCGCGTTTTAGGACCTTTCGGGCCGTTTTACGATAAATCCGTTTTACGACTTTATACGAGATCGTTTCTTGATCCAATGTCGTTTTTAGTAAATTCCCCGAGTTAATCGTAAAGTTTAGCCACGTTCGTTTCTCGGTTAATCGTTGCGTTTCTTACGATCTCCTCGACGTTTTTTTATTAAAAACACGTTTTTATGATTTTAACGAAAAATCTCGAATAAATCGTATATTTTAGGCAATGTTCGGTGTTTCGTTTAACCGTTGCCGTTTTATACGATTTCCTCGAGTTCTTTCCAAGAAAACAAAGTTTTTAGGTTTTATCGTAAAAACGAATGATAGGTCGGATCGAGACGAAACGGGAGACTTTTGACCGTGGTTTGGAACACAACCGTGTCGAAGGACATAAGCACCGAATCGGGAATACGGGAGATCAAGGCTTGGGATGGTCGGTTTGACGTACGGTGAACCGAGCCGGAAAGCTTCTAGTTCTCCCAACGTCGAACTAGCCGGGACGAGGCTAGTTCGCCGTTGGACGAACTAGTCGGGACGAGGCTAGTTCGCCGTTGGGCGAACTAGCCGGGACGTGGCTAGTTCGCCCAACGGCGAACTAAGCCGGTCGTGGCCTAGTTCGCTGTTGGGCGAACTAGCCGGGATGAGGCTAGCCGGCTTAGTTCGCCGTTGGGCGAGCTAGCCGGGACGGGGCTAGTTCGCCCACCGGCGAACTAAGCCGACTTGGCATAGTTTGCTGTTGGGCGAACTAGCCGGGACGAAGCTAGTTCGCGTTTTACGGCGGTTTCGGTTTTTCGCGGTTTTGTAAAATGATTCTTCGAGTTTTATAAAACGATTCTTCGAGTTTTATAAAACGATTCTCGAGTTTTATAAATTGATTCTTTGAGTTTTATAAAACGATTCTTTGAGTTTTATAAAACGATCTTCGAGTTTTATAAAACAATCTTCGAGTTTTATAAAACGATTCTTTGAGTTTTATAAAAAGATCTTCGAGTTTTATAAAACGATTCTCGAGTTTTATAAAACGATAAAACGATTCTCGAGTTTTATAAAACGATTCTTCGAGTTTTATAAAACTGTTCTCGAGTTTTATAAAACGATTCTTTGAGTTTTATAAAATGATCTTCGAGTTATACAAAACGATCCTCGAGTTTTATAACATGATTCCTCGAGTTTTATGAAACGATCCTTTGAGTTGTATAAAACGATTTTCTTTTATATCTCTGCGGGGAGTTTTGGCCGTTGATTCCGTCGTACCGATTTTGACCCCAACAGTTAGCCCCCCAGCTCGTAAGAATCGTTGAGTTCTTGTGAGCGAATCGAGCTTGTTTGGCGAGTTTGGTAGAATTAGGCGGAACTTTAATGGCCGAAAGTCCAAGGGTGAATAGTAAAAATTTTCTTATAAGTATATGGAGTAAGTTTTTTGAATTCTTTACTTCATTCTCCATATCTTGTCCAAGAAACTTTCTCTCTACTTCCTTTGAATTTATTTCTCCCAAAGTTTTCAAGTATGTTTTCAAAAAGAAGAACTCATTCCTCAACCAGTTCCGATTCTCGTAACTCCGAGGGATTGAGCTCGCAACCTCGAGTTTCGGTTAAAGAGGAGTGCTCATTTCCGTCAATTGATCCAGCAGACCATGCGGCTTTTTGGGCGTTGGGAGACGAGTCGGGATCCGCTAGGCCTGGGATTTGGGTCCCAGCTCTGTCGGAGGCCGATCAAGCTTCCGGATGTCCGAACTCAGCTCCTCCTAATAGTATTGAGTCCATGCGAGAATTTTGCCGAGTTCCAGAAGCGGTCGAGTTTTGCCTCCCACTTGCCGGGGAGAGCAACAAGGCCGCGCCCGATGACTTTTTTATGTGTTACAACGCATTTTTGCAGCAATGCCACTTATGGTTTCCGATCCCCGAGATCATTGTTCGATATCTTCACAGGCTGGGATTATCGAGCAGTCAATTGACTCCCCCCAGTTTAAAACAACTCGTTGGTCTTTTGACGCTGAGCTACGAGCAGGGAATCATCCTCAGCGTTGACCATCTCGAGGGTCTACTGAAGGCCACGGAGATGACGCAAAGGATCACTTTGTACCCTCGTGAAGGAATTGTCATTGGTTGCTCATCGATCTCTCCTTCTTGGAAAAAAAATTTCTTCTATGTTTGCATTGATAGTGCGTTGGTCGAGGAGGATTGCATCCCATTCTTCACGACCGTGTGGGGTCGGAAAGGTAAGTGATTCGAGTTCATACAAATTTCCTCCTTTTGCTGTTTTTTTTATTCGTTTTCGTTTTCCGCAGAGACCAACCCTTTACCTCCGCATCCGGTAGATCTTCCGAATATCACTGACTTACTTAAGCGCGGGGAAGTTGGCTGGGGCAGTTTTTCTCCGCAGCGTGTCCGCCGGGCGGTTGCTCTCTCCCAATCTTGGCTTTTTGCGGATTCTCCAATTTATGGAGAGGATCCGTTTATAGGAGAATTTATCCCGTACGTTCCCTCAATGAGGAGAAGTAACTCGAGATTCTGAAGGGATAAAAATCCGGTTGTTGAAGATGACGATTCCGAACGTGCGGCCTCTCCTGACAATATTCTCAAGGACTTCCTTGATAGTCAAGCGGAAGAAGGTAACTGGACGAAAGCGGGCAGATCGTCGACCTCCCATTTTCCGGGCGTTGCTCATGATCAAGTCCCGGAATTTACTAGAGGGTTTGAGCAAGCTAAAGAGGTCCGTATGTTTATTATTTTTTGAGCGATTTTATCATCGGATGATTTCGCTTACTTCTTTTCTTTGGCAGGGTTTCCTTGTCATGAGCCGGGCCCTAGACAGCCGTAGTGCTGAAGCTCGTCTTGCCGAGTTTCGGGCAGACATGGCCGAAAAAGAAGTTGCTCATCTTCGGGCGGAGGTTGAGGCTAACCAAGCCGAAGAAACTGTTGAGAGGGAAATAGCTCGCGTGAGGGATGAGTGTGCAGCTAGATCTAGCCACGCCAAGGAGCTTTCCGACCAAAGAATTCGTCGTGCTCGTTGCACAGGCAAAAGAGAGGTTGCTGAGGAGATGAAGGCCCGTCGTGAGCGGTTTGCAACTGGCTGTTCGGATGCTGAAGTTGCTCTACGGGTGCATGGTGATTATCGCGAATGTCGCGGTGTCGTTCATGGGTTATCCCTTACTCGGAACGAAGGGTATTCGTTTACTGAGGAATACTCCGTGCGATTGGGGCATGTGGGTCAGAAGAAAGACATGCAGCCCAAACTTTTTGATCTTAGGGCGCGCATGTGGGATCAGTAGAATCCCATTGTGGTGTCTCCGGATTCGGTCGAGGTCGGACCTGGGATATCAGATGTAGAGGGCGAAGTTGACCAATCCGCGTTTGATGACTTCATTGTGCGATGTTATTGCTTTTATGATTTCGTTGTTGTTTTTTCGGGACTGGCCGTTGGTGGCTTTGAATCCCTGCCGCTGGGCGGTGTGTATTTGAAGACTTTCTAATAAGAAATATTTTTCTAAGTATGAAATTTGCGTTTCGTTTTTAGATGTAGAGGGAAGAATACGACTTGTCATCTCGCATCTAACTCTTGGTGTAAATCGTCCGATTCGTTAACTCGGAAGGTTTCGATTTTCGCGAGTGTTTAGATGTGGGCGATGAGACATGCCTTTAGGATCTCGATTCATGCCTTGAGATGTTAGCGACCAGTGTGCTGGGTTTAGGGCAAGACCTAGGTTTACTTTCGGATTAAGGCTATGCGATGACTAGTCGGCTTTCGTTTTGCCTGTTGCGACTTTAACCTGAATCCATACCGATTTAGAATCTGCGATAGGTTCTCGTCTTATACGATTCGTATGGTTGGAATCGAGCATCTCACGGGGAACAATTTCTAAGTTGCCCGGAAGTGCTGACCAAACATTTGGATTTCTTTTATAGCGCGCTATTTTATCCTAGTCGGATGTATGCGGACCGATAGGTCGATACGTTTGTTTAGGACGGCTAGCGTGCTCGACGGGGCCAATCGCCGAGCGTTTGTGTTTTTATAGTTGCGGACGGACTTAGTGAAATGTGGGAATATTTTTCTTGAGAATTTAGGCGACGTCTTGCCGGTTCTGAATATGTACGAGTTTCATAGAAACAATTAAGTAGTTGTTACTGCGAAAGCGATTTCTGGATGTTTGGAATTCGTTTTTTGAGTTTTCGATAGTAGCAAAGATTTTATAATATTCTAACTTTGTCTTTATTTAAAAAATTTGAAATTTTTTCGATTACAAAGCGAAAGTTTTAAAAATTTGGGAGTATACGAATACTCGTATACTCACCCATTCCCCCCCCCCCCGGTTTTGGGAAGGGGGATAGCTGAACTCGTCTTTAGGCGAGCTGCCTATGTATTCCTTTCGGAAATCAAGCCATCTCGTAGTTCTGATCGTTTGTGCGAGTATGCTTACTCGGCTGTCGCAGACTTTTCGATGACTTCAGTTGTTGGATCGATGTCTTTGTCCGGGCTTTTCTCCTCCGGCTGGGTAGAAATGCTGGGTGCGGAAACTTGTTGTTTCTCGACCGTTGCTTGCTTTGGGTCATCCTCCACGGGCGGTGGCGTAACCTTTGCCCGTTTCGGTTTCACGATTGCGATTGCCAGTTGCCGCAGCTTGTGTTCGGCCAGGAAGAAGGATCGCGACTGTCTTTGGCATCCCCAAATTGTTGCGATTCCCGTAGGAGTCGAGAATTTCATGCCTAAGTCATACATCGATAGAACCGCCTTCATGGGATTTATCCAAGGCGTGCCCATGATCACATTGTAGATGGCCGGGAAATCGACTACCGCGAAGTTGACGATTTTCGTCACTTCTTTCGCTGCGACCTGTAGTTGGATCGATCCCAGGGTCATGGATGTCTCACCGGAGAAACTGGTCAATGGTTTTAGAACTGGCTCGACTTCCGAGAGATCAATTCCCATGCGTGCTAGCGTGTTGCGGAAGATCACGTTGACCGTACTTCCGGTATCGACCAGGATTCGAGCAACTTCTAAATCGCTTATCACTAAGTCGATGACAAGGGGATCAACGTGAGGCTGGTCGATCCCGCCGGTTTCGGCGTCGTCGAATGAGATTACCCCATTCAGAGAGTCATCCGTCGGCACCTTCCAACTCGAGCCGGTTTCGGCTTTACGTTGGTAAGATTTGATTGACGAGACGGTGTCGTTGTAATATTGCGATTCACCGATAATCATGTTGATTTTTCGGCAGTTAGCGTCGTTACCCTTCTCGTCTTGCCTTTGTCCGCGTTTTTTGCCCGACTGGTTCCCCTGAGGCGGAGTTTCCGCTCGCGAGTTCCTGTCGTTTTTCAGGAGGCGGTCTGAGTCGCGGATGAGATCCTTGACACTGGATATCTCAGAGAGTTCTCCCGCGATCAGTTTTTCGGCAAGCCTGGCGCCGAGAACTTTGCAGTTCACGGTAGAGTGTCCACGGGTTTGGTTCCCCTGAGGCGGAGTTTCCGCTCGTGAGTTCCTGTCATTGTTCGGGAGGCGGTCTGAGTCGCGGATGAGATCCTTGACGCTGGATATCTCAGAGAGTTCTCCCGCGATCAGTTTTGCGGCAAGCCTGGCGCCAAGAACTTTGCAGTTCACGGTAGAGTGTCCACGGGTTTGGTGGAGGTCGCAGAAAGTATTCTCATCGTAATTTGAATTCCTTGTCCACGTGTTACCCGTAGTTCTTCATTGTTCTGACCCGGAATTAATGGCGTAGTTATGCGCCCCTTGGAGATCATGTCCCTCGTGATGGACGAACTTGTCGTTACGAGAGTACCTCTTTTTCTGCTTCTGCTCGGACGTGTTATCCTTTGCGGATGTTTCGTCGGCTTATGCTTTTCGGACAGGATCTTAGTCTCCTCCTTGATGGTTATGTAATCGGTAGCCTTATGGAGCGCGTCCTGGATCGTCTGCGGTTTCTCTAGAGTTATTCATTTGCGGAATTTCGATTTGAACCAGAGCGATTTCCTTAACGCGTCGATGGCGGCTTTGTCGCTGATTCTGCTAACCCTAGCCATGATGAGTTTGAATCTACTCATGAAATCACGGAGATATTCGTCCTCTTTTTGCGCCAAGCTCCAGAGGTCGGCGTCGGAGGTTTCCGGGTTGATGAACATCGAGTACTGCTTCAGGAATTCGGAAGCGAGTTGGCGAAAACTTCCGATCGAATTCCGCCTAAGTTTGGCGAACCACTCGAGCGCTGCTCCTTCTAGGTTTTCAACGAAAAGACGGCAGTAACCTGCGTCCTTTTCGTGATCCTTGAGTTTGGCTCGTCCCATGGTGATATGGAAGGCCTGCAGGTACGCTTTGGGATCAGACGTCCCATCGTAAGTTGGCACCTTAAGTTTCCCAGGATCGGGCAGCTTGACCTCGATGATGCGAGCCGTGAAGGGCGTTTTCCAAGATTCGTACAGTAGCCGATCGATCTCGGGTGCGGCGCTGGTAGCATGATGGATCTGAGATTTCACCGCTTTTACTGCTGTGGCTGTTTTAGTGATGTACTCGCGGAGATTGCGAATCTCGGTCAGATTACCAGCAGTTTTCTGACCTCGTCGGCGTTTGCTGCGAGTAACCGGAGATCGCTCCTCGGCAGTTTTTGTGTATCGCGCAAAGTCGAGTTCCTCCTCGTCTCCAGTAAGAGAACGCTCGGGAGAAGACTCCGTCGGAGGACTTGTGGGAACCGAAAATTCACACCTGTCGATTTCCGTTAAATAAGGAAACTTAGGAAAACCCTAATTTTCCAGAGGAACCGGATCTCTGCGAAAGCCAACGACAAGTAACCAAGAACGCGATTAATATGAATAAATTGAAAGATATAAAAAGAAAAACGAGATTGAGAGCAAGAAGGATTCTTATTCCGAATTCGCGTAAGAACGGTTACAA
>CAKOAT010228265.1:9858-39749 GCA_932364175.1 Eruca vesicaria subsp. sativa | reverse complement strand
TAAAATGATCTCTCGAGTTTTATAAAACGATCTTCGAGTTTTTATAAAACGATCTTCGAGTTTTTATAAAACGATCTCTCGAGTTTTATAAAACGGTATTAATCAATTTATAAAATGATTTTGCGGAAAATAATGGTCCCATCTCTTATAGAAACTATCGCAGACGTTGATTTCGAGATTACGGTTTTCGACACCAACATTATACAAAGATTCTTTGAGTTTTATAAAACGATCTTCGAGTTTTATAAAACGATTCTTGAGTTCTATAAAACGATTTTCGAGTTTTATAAAACGATTCTTCGAGTTTTATAAAACGATTCTCGAGTTTTATAAAACAATTCTTCGAGTTTTATAAAACGATCCTTCAAGTTTTATAAAACGATTTTCTTTTATATTTCTGCGGGGAGTTTTGGCCGTTGCTTCCGTCATACCGATTTTTACCCCAACACCGATGATGTCCATGCCCCAACGCATGAATGGGTACGGGGCGGACATGGTACAGAGCATCTCTGTCAGGGAGTGGATAGTTGGTGCGTGTCGCTGGCACTTGTCGCAGCGCAGGGCGAAGGATATGCAGTTGGCTGTCATCGCTGGCCAATAAAAATCGAGGTTTTTAATTTGATCGCGAGGGCACAACTGCCGAAATGGTTTCCCCCTGCGCCCTCGTGTGTCTCGACCATGACGAGCTTTGTCTCGTCACCGTCTATGCATTTGAGTAAACCTCTGTTTGTGGCGACGCGGCGTAGCTGATCGTCAATGACCACGTAGTTCGTGCTCCGTGCTTTGATTCTCCGTGCCTTCCATTTTTCGACAAGTAGAAGGAAGTTGAGTAGCTCCGTTTCGCCAGTCGGTACTCGCGTCTTCGGTTTCGCTCGCGGGGACCAACTGCGCGGAGTTGTCGTTGTGTGCGTCTTCCATTGGAAAATGTTCTACGGTACGTGCGGATGCGCGTGTTCGCACAGCTACTACCGGGTGACCGACAGTCGGGTCGATACTTGGTTCTTCGATTCGGTGTATCAGAATTGTACGCTTCACCTGGTCACGTATTTTGCTCCCCAAGGCAGCGAGAGCGTCAGCACAGATGTTTTCTCCCCTCGGGACCTTTATAAGTTCAAAAAAATTCGAACTCTTGAGAGAGAGTTTTTACCAGGTGGAGGTTAGCATTCATACGTTCATTCCGAGTATTGTATTCGCCGCTAAACTGGCTCGTTACTAGCTGCGAGTCGGAATAGGCGCTGAGGCGCTTTGCGTTGACTGCTTTTGCCAGTCGGAGACCCGCTAATAGGGATTCGTACTCGGCTTCGTTGTTTGATGCAGGGAAGCCGAAGCTGAATGACTGTCGGATTAGTTTGCCTGTTGGGACTGGAGTTGCACGCCGGCTCCCGAGCCTTGCTTGGTGGCGGACCCGTCTACGTGGAGTATCCAGTTTCCCTGCGGGAGTGCTAGTTCCTGGGTGAGCTCTTCTTCAAGATCTTTCGGCAGTTCGATAATAAAATTGGCCAAGACTTGAGACTTGGCTGCGGGACGGCTTTGGAATATGACGACGTGCTCGCTTAGCTCGATTGCCCATTTCGACAGTCGGCCGGATGGTTGGTGTTCTACATGGCCGTTCGAAGAGGGTAATTCGTTAGGACCTCAACTCTGTGGGATTGAAAATATGGTCGGAGCTTTCGCGCTGAAGTGATTACTGCTAGAGCCATCTTTTCGAGCGTCGGGTACCGCATCTCAGGATCGGTCATACGTTTACTGGTGTAGAATATCGGCCTTTGTTTGCCGCGATCGTCCGTAATCAAGACGCTGCTGACCGCTGTTGTTGACACGGCTATGTAGAGGGAGAGGATATCTCCGGACTCGGGTTTCGATAAAACTGGGGGTGTGGTCAGATATTGCTTCAACTGCGCGAATGCCTCTTCGCAGCTCTCGTCCTAGACAAAGCGCTTGTTTCCGCGTAGGAGTTCATAGAAAGGAAGGCATTTATCCGTGGACCGGGAGATAAATCTGTTCAGGGCTGCGATACGGCCGGTTAGGCGTTAGACCTCGCGACTATTTCTCGGGCTCGGGAGGTCGAGGATCGCTGAGATCTGTTTCGGGTTAGCTTCGATTCCCCTCTGCGTTACAATGTACCCGAGGAATTCGCCAGAAGTGACGCCGAACGTGCACTTAGCTGGGTTTAGTTTCATGCCATACTTGTTCAACGTTCTGAAGCATGCTGCAAGGTGCTTCGGATGGTCCGCAGCATGGAGTGATTTAACCAGCATATCGTCGATATAGACTTCCATTGTTCGGCCGAGTTCGTTCGCGAACATCTTGTTGACGAGGCGCTGGTACGTTGCACCGGCGTTTTTGAGTCCGAAAGGCATGACCTTGTAGCAGTAGGTCCCTCTATCCGTGATGAACGCGGTTTTCTCTCGGTCATCAGGATGCATGGATATTTGATTGTAACCTGAGAATGCGTCCATGAACGTCAGCAGCTCGTTGCCGGCAGTTGATTCGACTAGACGATCGATATGGGGGAGCGGGAAGCTGTCCTTCGGGCAGGCCTTGTTGAGATCGGTGAAATCGACACAGACTCGCCACTTGCCATTTTTCTTCTTGACGACAACCAGATTTGCTAGCCACTCGGGGTATTGAACCTCTGTGATTGAACCGGCTGCTAGTAAGCGTTCGACTTCCTCATTCACCGCCTTGGATCGTTCTGGTCCGAGCTTCCGCCTCTTTTGCCTGATGGGCTTGAAAGTCGGGTCGACATTCAACTGATGGGAGGTAATGGAGGGATCAATTCCTTTCATATCAGACGTTTCCCAGGCGAAGGTCAATTGGTTGGCTTGCAGAAATTCGACAATGTCGCGTTTCATTTCGTCTGAAAAGTATGCGCCGACTCGGACTACTTTACCCGGGTCATTTTCGTCGAGCTGAACTTCGAGGATTTTTTCCTTTTGGGGGTAGATTTTGTGAATCAGTTTAGGGACCGAATTCACTCAGGGTGTTGCTTGCTTGATGATATACCATGATTTTGACCCACTTTGGTCATGGTATTGATATGTTTTTATGAATATTTACTACAATATAGAGTCTATTTAGAGTATTTATAGGTTCAGCTACGTCCTGGTGAAATATGGTGATTTTGGTGTCTTTTGGAGACTTTAAGTGCAGAACTGCGCAGACGCGTCAGATGTTTAGATATGGATGGAGACCTTCCCATGGTGAGATTTTTCTGATCTTTTGACACAAGATAGAGCTTTGAGTTAGCTTTCCAATTCCGCCAGTTTGGGGTCAATCCAAAGGTTAGATCAGAAGATATGCCCGTTTTACTGAAGAGTGGTCAGTCTGCCTCGCGAGAGAAGATTTTCGGGAAGATATGTGCATATCGACCGATGAGAGACACTTCATATCGATCGATATGGATGCCAGAATGCGGGCCGAGTATATTTCGTGACCAACTGAAGCACAGAAGAAACCTAAATTACCAGAATGCCCTTGGACGACCAGAAACCCTATTTTATGTTATTTTGCAAGCCATTGTTGACGGCTATGCTATCTACGCTTCTTTTTCATCTTTATTTCATTGTTCTTAGAGAGGAGAGAAGAGGGGAACTCATTCAGAGTCCTCTTGGAACTCCATTGGAATTATCTCTATTCTCTTATGCTATTATTATTCCGACTATGATTTGTGTTTCTTCTATCATGTCTGAGTAGTTCATCTTGTTAGGTTTAGGGATTTCATGAGCTTAATGTTAAACTGAATATCAATTAGGATTTCTAGAATATCTATAGATCTCTACACCAGGTTGATTTGTAATACTAGGATCTGGAGTAATTAGGATACCACGATAGTGTGACTGATTGCTTGAACCTAGAATCATACGACAATTGAGATACACGAAAGTGTAGTCAATTAACGGAACCCGAATCCTGCTGGATTAGATACTTAGGCGCATATGATAATTTGGTCTAGGAATCTGGTTGAACACAATCGATTAGGTCGTTAATGCTTGTCTGAGGTAATATCGATCGATGCTCAGGCCATAGCATCGATCGATACTCATTTCTTGTTCGCATGCGACAGCATGAACAAGGACTTAGACATCTGATTAGTAATTGCATTGATAGATGGATTACTTACTTATTAAAATCGAGTTCTAGGATGAATCTATAAACTATTAGCATCTTGAATTGTTGTTTTGAATCTCTTGATTGATAAATCCCTAGGTCTAGCTATTTCTCTTTACTGTTTATAAGCTCAACCAATCGAACAACTACTTTGTTCACATTGCTTTTCTTTACTGTTTTATAAACGGTTTACCTAGCTTAACCTTGATTTCTATAGCCAGTTGTGTGCTCCTGCTCTCTGTGGATTCGATCCCTAAGTACTACGATTGAACCTCTTATTTGAGAGAGTAATTTACTCTTTAGGGTTAAACATTTGAGTGATATCAAATTAGGCGCCGTTGCCGGGGAGCAAGGATTCGCCATTAGACTTGATTAATAGGTTTAGTCTAGGTTTTATTTACTGTTATAGTTATTTACTGAAATTTTGTTTTCTTGTCTTTCAGGTACATACATGTCTATTAGTACCAGAAGAAGCAAGGAGGAATTACTTTTCATCTCAGATCCTACAAGACTGGAGCGTTCGATCCGCAAAGAAAAATGTTCCCTATCGATCGATAACAACACCAGTATATCGATCGATACTCGCCAACCACAGTCGACCGAGACACCGTCTTCATCGACCGATACTCCCCCTCCCACATCGACCAAAGCTACCTTTCTGTCGAACAATATTCCCCACCCAACATCGATCGATACTTCACCCCGAAGATCGATCGATACTGACCAGCGACACATGGTTGCGACGATATCACTTGTACGTGCTGAGAATGGAGACCTGCATGACCAGGAATGCCATCTGTGTAATGCAGCAGGTCAGCAGATAGATGGAGAAGGAACTGCAATCCTTGAGCCATCTGCTAACACTAAGGATGCTAGAGTTTCTCGCAAGAGAATGCTAGCAGAGTTGATCAAGCCTGGAGAGTTATATACCAACATGTCTGCTATCCGAATACCTCTTGAAGTCCCAGAATTTCCAGTACACCCCAAACACCTACTTCATGTGAGTGAGCACCCTTATTGCGGTCTGCCTCATGAAAATCTCCTAGACCATATTCAGACACTAGAAGACTATACGTCTGGAATCCATAAGAATGAAGCAACAAAAGACTACATCATCTGCAAGTTGTTCACATATTCACTTTCTAGGGATGCTAAACGTTGGCTGAGGTGTCTACCACCAGGATCTCTCACTACATGGAATGATGTTAGGAATGAATTCATTAATGAATTCTTCGATGATGCAAGGGCTGAAGAGATCAGAGATAAGATTTGGACATTCTCTCAAGGACCTACAGAAGCTTTCAGAAGCTCTTGGGAGAGGTTTATGGGATACCAAAAGGATTGTCCACATCATGGTTTTACGGAGATTCAGTTATTAAAGAAGTTCTACAGGGGCGTTGATGTAATATACAGTGTTATGATGGACACTGCAAGCGACGGGAACTTTCAGACAAGGACCATAGAGGAAGCTAAGAGGCTGACTGAGAACATGGTGTCTAGCAATAGTGTCAAAAATCTGGATAGACACAGGATAAAATCAGCTGCAAAGGATAGTGACAAAAATATTGAGGCCGAGACTGGTTCTGTACATGAAGTTTCATGGGTGCAACAAGCTACATACCAGGATGAGGATGAGATGGAATTTATGCTAGAGAAGCTCTTGAAAGAACAACAAGGGATGAGTGAGCTTTTGAATCTGAAATTTGATTTTCTCTGCAATGATTGGAATAGAAGGTTAGAAACCTTAGATGACCATTTTCAGATGTTACGCACCCAAGCTTACCATACTGCAGAAGCTGTGAAGCAAGAAGCTTTGGTCAAAATGAAAGCTGTGGAAAGTGAGAGGCACCAGGTTGATGGCATTTTGGGAACCGAAATCCACCTACTGTCAATAAATCGTAAAAAAGGAAACTTCGGGAAAACCCTAAGTTTCCAGAGGAACCGGCTATCTGCAGAACTGCACAACGAAGATTAAGAAAACGATAAATTTAGAATTTTAAAAGAATAAACGAAATTGAGAGCAAAGAGGTTCTTATTTCGAATCTGCATAAGAACTGGTACAAGAAGAGCAGCTGCAAACTTAAGAACGCAAAACCCTAATTGAGACGCAGCTCGCTAACAGAAAACAGAAATATTCCTAAATGCTAATTTTAGTGGTGAGAGCTCTGAAAATCGTGTGTCTTGCTTCTGCCCTAGACCTCCTATTTATATACTCCTCGCCTTGGCCATTCGGTCTTTCCATTTCGCCCAGATTTGACTATATCGGGAATTTTCCATTTTTCTCGGTCCTTCCTTTTCTTCTACGGAAATCTTCTATTTTTCTTCAAACCTTCCTTTTATCTTCAAACTTGACTTTTATTTTCCTCCTGCGAGTGAACCGTCAAAACGTTATCGAATCTGCGGGTTAGATTCCGTTAAGATCGCGAGATGGGTTTTTATCGCGTTTTAGGACCTTCCGGGCCGTTTTGCGATAAATCCATTTTCCGACTTTTACGGGATCGTTTCCTGATCTGATGTCGTTTTTAATAAATTCCTCAAGCTAATCGTAAGGTTTTACTATTTACTCGACTTTTAATTAAAAACGCGTTATTTACGATTTACTCGACGTTTTTATTAAAAAAGCTTTTTTTATGATTTCAACGAGAAATCTCAAATAAATCATATGGTTTAGGCAATGTTCGGTGTTTCGTTTAACCGTCGCCATTTTATACGATTTCTTCGAGTTCTTTATCGAGAAAAGCGAAGTTTTACGGTTTTTATTGTAAAACTCGAACGATAAGTCGGATCGAGATGGAACGGGAGATGTTTCGGCCGTGGTTCAGAATGCGACCGTGTCGAAAGACGTAAGTTTTGAATCGGGAATGCGGGAGACCGAGGCTCGGGACGTCCAGGAAGTTTCTAGTTCGCCCACCGGCGAACTAAGCCGGGCCGGCTTAGTTCGCCGATGGGCGAACTAGTCGAGTGTTTCCTAGTTCGCCCATCGGCGAACTAGTCGAGTGTCTCCTAGTTCGCGTTTTACGGCTGTTTCGGTTTTTTGCGGTTTCGTAAAACGATTCTTCGAGTTTTATAAAACGATCTTCGAGTTTTATGAAACGGCTTCTCGAGTTTTATAAAACGATCTTTAAGTTTTATAAAACGATGTTCGAGTTTTATAAAACGATCTTCGGATTTTATAAAACGGCTTTTCGAGTTTTATAAAACGATCTTTAAGTTTTATAAAACGATCTTCGAGTTTTATAAAACGGCTTTTCGAGTTTTATAAAACGATCTTTAAGTTTTATAAAACGATCTTCGAGTTTTATAAAACGGCTTTTCGAGTTTTATAAAACAATTCTTGAGTTTTATAAAACGATCTTCGAGTTTTATAAAACGGCTTTTCGAGTTTTATAAAATGATCTTTAAGTTTTATAAAACGATCTTCGAGTTTTATAAAACGGCTTTTCGAGTTTTATAAAACGATTCTCGAGTTTTATAAAACCATCTTCGAGTTTTATAAAACGGCTTCTCGAGTTTTATAAAACGATTCTCGAGTTTTATAAAATGATTCTCGAGTTTTGTAAAACGATTCTCGAGTTTTATAAAACGATTCTCGAGTTTTATAAAACTATTCTCGAGTTTTATAAAACTATTCTCGAGTTTTATAAAACGATCTTCGGGTTTTATAAAACGGTCTGCGGGTTTTATAAAACGGCTTTTCGAGTTTTATAAAATGATTCCTCGGGTTTTATAAAACTATTCCTTTTGTATTTTTGCGGGGAGTTTTGGCTATTAATTTCGTTGTACCGATTTTGACCCCAACAGTTAGCCCCCCAGCTCGTAAGAATCGTGAGGTTCTTGCGAGTGGATTGAGCTCGTTTGGCGAGTTGGTAGAATTAGGCAGAACTTTAATGGCCAAAAGTCCAAAGGTGAATTGTAATCCTCTTCTTCTTATTATTATTTTTTTTTATTCGTTTCTGTTTTTCTGCAGTGACCAACCCTTTGCCTCCGTATCCCGCGGATCTCCAGAGCATCACCACTTCTCTCAAACGTGGTGAAGTTGGTTGGTGCAGTTTTTCTCCGCAACGCGTTCGCCAAGCGGTTGCCCTCTTCCGATCTCGACTCTTTGCGAATTCTCCAATTTACGAAGAGGATCCGTTTATCGGGGAGTTCATTCCGTATGTTCCCCCGACGAGGAGTGGCAGATCAAGCTTCCGAAGGGATAAAAATCCGGTTGTCGAAGATGATGATTCTGAACGCGCGGCTTCTCCTGACAATATTCTCAAGGTTTTTCTTGATAGTCAGACGGAAGAAGGCGTCTGGACGAAGGCGGGCGGATCATCGACCTCCCATTTTCTGGACATTGATCATGATCAAGTCCCGGAGTTTGTCAGGGGGTCTGAGAAAGCTAAGGAGGTACGTGTGTTTATTGTTTTCTTTTTCGAGCAGTTTTTATGGTATCGCTTAATTCTTTTCTTTGGTAGGGTTTCCTTATCATGAGCCGGGCCCTAGACAACCGTTCCGCTGAGGCTCGCCTTGCCGAGCTTCGAGCGAACATGGCCGAAAAGGAAGTTGCTCGTCTTCGGGCAGAGGTCGAGGCCAACCAAGCCGAAGAAGCGGTTGCGAGGGAGGTTGCTCGCGTGAGGGATGAGTGTGCGGCTAGGTCTCGTCGTGCCAAGGAGCTTTCTGACCAAAGGATTCGTCGTGCTCGTCGTGCGGGCAAACGAGAGGTTGCCGAGGAGATGAAGGCTCGTCATGAGCGATTTGCAACCGGTTGTTCGGATGCGGAAGCTGTTCAGCGAGCGCATGGTGATTATCGCGAATGTCGCGGGATCGTTCATGGGTTATCCCTAACCCAGAACGAACGGTATTCGTTTGCTAAGGAATTCCCCGTGCGGCGGGAAAACCTGAATCGGGAAAGAGATATGCAGTCTGAATTTTTCGACCTTAAGGCGCGCATGTGGGATCAATGGAATCCCATCGTGGTGTCGCCGGATTCGGTCGAAGTTGGTCCTGGGATTTCGGACGTTGATGGTGAAGTCGATCAGCCTGCGTTTGATGACTTCAATGTGTGATGTTATTAGTTTTTCGATTTTGTTGTTGTTTTTCCGGGACTGGCCGTTGGTGGCTTTGAATCCTTACCGCTGGCGGTGTGTATTCGAAAGACATTCTTAATAAAAATATTTTCTAAGTATGAAATTCGTGTTTTGCGTTAGATGTAGAGGGAAGAATACGAGTTGTCATCTCGTATCTAACTCTTTGGTGTAAATCGTCCGATTCGTTAACTCGGGAGATTTCGATTTTCGCGAGTGTTTAGATGTGGGCGAAGAGACATGCCTTTAGGATCTCGATTCATGCCTTGAGACGTTTGCTACCAGTGTGCTGGGTTTAGGGCAAGACCTAGGTTTACTTTCGGATTGGGGCTGTGCGATGACTAGTCGGCTTTCGTTTTGCCCGTTTCGATTTTAACCTGATTCCATACCGATTTAGAATCCGCGATAGGTTCTCGGCTTACACGATTCGTCTGGTTGGAACCGAGCATCTCACCGGGAACAATTTCTAAGTTGCCCGGAAGTGCTGACCAAACATTTGGATTTCTTTTATAGCGCGCTATTTTATCCTTGTCGGATGTATGCGGACCGATAGGTCGGTGCGTTTGTTTAGGACGGCTAGGGTGCTCGACGGGGCCAATCGCCGAGCGTTTGTGTTTTTATAGTCGCGGACGGACTTTGGGGAAATATTTATCTTTGAGAGTTTAGGCGACGTCTCGCCAGTTCTTTCCGAAAATATTTTGATATGCGAGTTTTTTAGAAAAACGATTAAATAGTTGTTACTGCGGAAGCGATTTTCCGGATTTTCTTTTTTCGATAGTAGCGGAGATATTCTAACTTTGTCTTTATTAAAAATTTCGAAAATTTTCGATTATAAAGCTAAAAGAAATTTTGTAAAAAATTTTGGGAGTATACGAATACTCGTATACTCACCCACTCCCCCCCCCCCCCGTTTTGGAAGGGGGGATAGCTGAACTCGTCTTTAGGCGAGCTGCCTACGTATTCCTTTCGGAAATCAAGCCATCTCGTAGTTCTGATTGTTTGCGCGAGTGTGCTTACTCGGCTGTCGCAGACTTCTCGATCGCTTCAGTTGCGAGATCAATGTCTTTGTCCGGGATTGTCTCCTCCGGTCGGGTGGAAGCGATGGGTGCGGAAACTTCTGGTTTCTCGGCCGTTGCTTGCTTTGGGTCGTCTTCTGCGGTCGGTGGCGTGACCTTTACCCGTTTTGGTTTCACGATCGCGACCGCCAATTGCCTCAGCTTATGTTTGGCAAGGAAGCAAGATCGCGATTGTCTTTGGCATCCCCAAATTACTGCAACTCTCGTAGGCTTCGGGAATTTGATGCCTAAGTGATACGTGGATATGACCGCCTTCATGGAATTTATCCAAGGCGTGCCCATAATCACGTTGTAGATAGCCGGGAAATCGACTACCGCGAAGTTAACGATTTTCGTCACTTCTTTTGTGGCGACCGGTAGTCGGATTGATCCCAGGGTCATTGACATTTCGCCGGAGAAACTAGTCAACGGTTTTCGAATCGGTTCGACTTCCAAGAGGTCGATTCCCATGCGTGCTAGCGTGTTGCGGAAGATCACGTTGACAGTACTCCCGGTATTGACCAAGATCCGAGCGACTTCTAAATCGCCTATTACTAAGTCGATGACAAGAGGATCGGCGTGAGGTTGGTCGATTCCGCCGGTTTCAGCATCGTTGAATGAGATCACTCCTTTCGGAGGGTCATCCGTCGGCACCTTCCAACTCTAGCCGGTTTCGGCTTTGCGTTGGTAGGATTTTATAGACGAAACGGTGTCGTTGTAGTATTGCGATTCGCCGATGATCATGTTGATTTTTCGGCGGTTAGCGTTGTTACCCTTTTCGTCTTGTCTTCGTCCGCGCTTTTTTCCTGACTGGTTTCCCTGAGGCGGAGTTTCCGCTCGCGCGTTTCTGTCGTTCTTCGGAAGGCGATCCGAATCGCGGATGAGATCCTTGACGCTAGATATCTCGGAAAGTTCTCCCGCAAAAATTTTTGCGGCAAGTCTGGCGCCGAGAACTTTGCAGTTCACGGTGGAATGCCCGCGGGTTTGGTGGAGGTCGCAGAAAGAATTCTCATCGTAATTCAAATTTCTCGTCCACGTGTTACCCGTAGTTCGCCCTTGCTCCGAACCGGAGTTGATGGCATGGTTATGCGACCCTTGGAGATCCTGTCCCTCGTGATAAACGAATTTGTCGTTACGAGAGTTCCTCTTTTTCTGCTTCTGCTCGGACGCGTTATCCTTCGCGGACGCTTTCGTCAGCTTATGCTTTTCGGACAGGATTTTGGTCTCCTCTTCGATGGTTATGAAGTCAGTGGCCTTATGGAGCGCGTCCTGGATCGTCCGCGGTTTCTCGAGAGTTATCCACTTGCGGAACTTCGATTTATACCAGAGCGATTTCCTTAACTCGTCAATGGCGGCTTTGTCGCTGATTCCGCTAACCCTGGCCATGACGAGTTTGAATCTGCTCATAAAATCGCGGAGAGATTCGTCCTCCTTCTGCACCAAACTCGAGAGGTCGGCGTCGGAGGTTTCCGGGTTGATGAACATCGAGTACTGCTTCAGGAATTCTAAAGCCAGTCGACGGAAACTTCCGATCGAATTTCTCCTAAGTTTGGCGAACCATTCGAGCGCGGCTCCTTCTAGGTTTTCGACGATGAGGCGGCAGTAGCCTGTGTCTTTTTCGTGGTCCTTGAGCTTGGCTCGTCCCATGGTAATCTGGAATGCTTGTAGGTGCGCTTTGGGATCGGACGTCCCGTCGTAAGTCGGCACCTTAAGCTTTGCGGGATCAGGCAGTTTGATATCGGTGATGCGGACCGTGAAGGTCGTTTTCCGAGACTCGTACAGTAGCCGATCGATTTCGGGTGCGGCGCTGGTAGCGTGGTGAATTTGCGATTTTACCGCTTTTACCGCTGCGGCCGTTTTGGTGATATATTCGCGGGGATCACGCATCTCGGTCAGACCGCCAGCAGTTTTCCGACCTTGTCGGCGTTTGCTGCGAATGACCGGAGATCGCTCCTCGGCGTTTTTTGCGTATCGCACGAAGTCGAGTTCCCCTTCGTCTCCTGTAAACGAATGTTCGGGAGAAGACTCCGGCAGAGGACTTCGAGTCTTTCTTCTCCTAGGATGGACGTCGGTGTCTTCGTCTGTCGAATCGGCCTGGTCGCTTGTCTCCAGGTTAACCCTCTCGATGCCGTCACCCTCGGCCTCCTGTTCGTGAGTAGGAGGTTTCTCCGATTCGTTCAGCGTCGCGCCAGGATTTTCTTTCCCGGAGTCTTTTTCCGGTAAGTTACCCTGCTCGGTTCTGGGACGATCCGTGGGAGCGCCAAAGTCCAGCCTTCTTCCGCGGATCTTAGTAGTTCCGCGGATCTTGGTAGGTCCGCGGGGGCGAATTTCTCGGGTTTTCGCGGTTAGGGTTTCCACCTGTTTCGCGAGCGAACCGATGAGCTTTTCCTGCTCTTCCGATTTTTTTGTTAAACTCGGAAAGCATCTTCTCGAGGGTCTCGGTGTTAGCGTTTGTAGCGTTGGCCGCAGACGCTCCTTGTGGTGGTGTTGTTTCAACGTTATCGTGTTCGTTGCGAGTTTGGTTGTCACCAGTCATCGTTTCTTCGTTGGACATGTTGCGGCTTCGGTGTAAGATAGATCCGACCCCCCCCTCCTTCTAGCGCCAAACTGTGGGAACCGAAATCCACCTACTGTCAATAAATCGTAAAAAAGGAAACTTCGGGAAAACCCTAAGTTTCCAGAGGAACCGGCTATCTGCAGAACCGCACAACGAAGATTAAGAAAACGATAAACTTTGAATTTTAAAAGAATAAAAGAAATTGAGAGCAAAGAGGTTCTTATTCCGAATTTGCGTAAGAACTGGTACAAGAAGAGCAGCTGAAAACTTAAGAACGCAAAACCCTAATTGAGACGCAGCTCGCTAACAGAAAACAGAAATATTCCTAAATGCTAATTTTAGTGGTGAGAGCTCTTAAAATCGTGTGTCTTGCTTCTGCCCTAGACCTCCTATTTATATACTCCTCGCCTTGGCCATTCGATCTTTCCATTTCGCCCAGATTTGACTATATCGGGAATTTTCCATTTTTCTCGATCCTTCCTTTTCTTCCGCGGAAATCTTCTATTTTTCTTCAAACCTTCCTTTTATCTTCAAACTTGACTTTTATTTTCCTCCTGCGAGTGAACCGTCAAAACGTTATCGAATCTGCGGGTTAGATTCTGTTAAGATCGCGAGATGGGTTTTTATCGCGTTTTAGGACCTTCCGGGCCGTTTTGCGATAAATCTGTTTTCCGACTTTACGGGATCGTTTCCTGATCTGATGTCATTTTTAATAAATTCCTCAAGCTAATCTTAAGGTTTTACGATTTACTCGACTTTTTAATTAAAAATGCATTTTTTACGATTTACTCGACGTTTTTATTAAAAACGCGTTTTTTATGATTTCAACGAGAAATCTCGAATAAATCATATGTTTTAGGCAATGTTCGGTGTTTCGTTTAACCGTCGCCATTTTATACGATTTCTTTGAGTTCTGTATCGAGAAAAGCGAAGTTTTACGTTTTTTATCGAGTGTCTCCTAGTTCGCCCATTGGCGAACTAAGCCGGCTCGGCTTAGTTCGCGTTTTACGGCTGTTTCGGTTTTTTGCGGTTTCGTAAAACGATTCTTCGAGTTTTATAAAACGATCTTCGAGTTTTATAAAACGGCTTCTCGAGTTTTATAAAACAATCTTTAAGTTTTATAAAACGATCTTCGAGTTTTATAAAACGATCTTCGGATTTTATAAAACGGCTTTTCGAGTTTTATAAAACGATCTTTAAGTTTTATAAAACGATCTTCGAGTTTTATAAAACGGCTTTTCGAGTTTTATAAAACGATCTTTAAGTTTTATAAAACGATCTTCGATTTTTATAAAACGGCTTTTCGAGTTTTATGAAACGATTCTCGAGTTTTATCGAACGATCTTCGAGTTTTATAAAACGGCTTTTTGAGTTTTATAAAACGATCTTTAAGTTTTATAAAACGATCTTCGAGTTTTATAAAATGGCTTTTCGATTTTTATAAAACGATTCTCGAGTTTTATAAAATGATCTTCGAGTTTTATAAAACGGCTTCTCGAGTTTTATAAAACGATTCTCGAGTTTTATAAAAAGATTCTCGAGTTTTATAAAACGATTCTCGAGTTTTATAAAACGATTCTCGTGTTTTATAAAACGATTTTTATAAAACGATTCTCGAGTTTTATAAAACTATTCTCGAGTTTTATAAAACGATCTTCGGATTTTATAAAACGGTCTGCGGGTTTTATAAAACGGCTTTTCGAGTTTTATAAAATGATTCCTCGGGTTTTATAAAACTATTCCTTTTGTATTTTTGCGGGGAGTTTTGGCTTTTAATTTCGTTGTACCGATTTTGACCCCAACAGACATCCTCGATATTGAGCAGGGGAAGCTGGAGGAAGATGCTTTTCAAGTCGAAAGCTCCATGTCTATAGGCAGCTCGTACTGGTGTCGACCGACACCAACACCCGAGCATCGACCGACACCAACACCCGAGCATCGACCGACACGAACACTCGAGCATCGCTCGACACCATCACCTGAGCGTCGACCGATACAATCTGATATGCATCGATCGACACCACTTTTGGGATCATATAAGTTTGTTGGCATTCAAAACCACTTCGACTTTATACCGCTCAACACCCACATCCTCCCACCCTACTTCGAGTTAAAGCAGCTGCCGTTGATCGACAACAACAAGGGAACATCGATCGACATGAGAAGCAGAACATCGATCGAAAAGAGAAGCAGAACATCGATCGACAACCGCCCATGCGATGTCGGGTTAGTTTACTAGATCTTGATGCACACTGCTTGAAGGCAACTCGAAACCCATCTCAGACTCCAGTTTTCTTCAACACAAGAGGGAAGATGAATCAACAATCTGCAGAAGCAACAAAGCAAGGGAAATCAACCCTAGCTGAAACCTCTTTTGTTGAGAATGTCGATCGACGACATACACCAGGTATCGAACGACACCAAGAGGATGGATACGACACTGCCATAGAAAGTCAGGTAACAAAAGATGAGATTCCAGCTGAGATGAGAGTGAAATCTAGGAAACCTTATATTCCCAAGCACCTCAGGAGAGAAATTAACAATGTGGAACTTGATGGATTCCACAAGAGGGTGAAGAGGGTTCCCAAGAATATGTCTTTCGAGGATGCATATTATAAGTACAGACTGGGTAATTTCTTCAGAGAAAGCTGAGAGACAGATAAGGACATTGAGCTACTATTCAACACGGTATGTCGTAGGCCTCATAGAACTCTGAAGAAGGAGCAAGATCCAAGGAAGTTCCTGATTCCATGCTGTATAGATAACCATGATTTGCCAACCGCCCTCTGCAATACTGGATCTGCAGTCAGCATCATGGCAATAGACACTGCTGAAGTAATAGGATTAGAGGTGGAACCTTCTAAAGATCGTTTCACTTTTGTAGACAACACCAGAGTTAATTCAGCAGGCATCATCAAGAATGTTAAAGTGGAGATAGGGGATTGCACTGTTCCAACTTCCAGTAGACTTTCATGTCATGGAGATTAAACCAGGCACACAAAATTCACTTCTCTTTGGAAGAGCCTTCATGGCTACAGTGGGAGAAATTTGTGATCTTAAGAAGAACAGGATGTGCCTGACTAATGTTGATGAAACTGTCTTCTATCATCCTTTGGAAAAGAAGACCGATGAGAAGTTTATTTCATGCATAGAGATGTTTGATGATCCAGAACCTAAAGATGGTACAAACCGCGAGTCAGCAAAGCCAGAATCAACATTGATTGACAATCACCAATCAGCATCGATCGACAAGCAACCTTCAGAATCGATCGACACGGAGCATTCAGCATCGATTGATACCCTCTGTATTTCAGAACAGACCGAGACTGAAAAGTCTAAATCTGGGGGAAGGAGAAGGAGTAGGAAGAAGAAAAAGAAAAGGAATGAGGATGCAGATTTCCTATCACTAGTTCCTTCACAAGGTCAAGAGGGAAGTCTTGAGTATAGAGTGCGCTGCAGAGGAAGTTCTGAACCTTTTGCCAAAGTTAGAGTGTTATGTGATCCAGAGCTGAGAGATAAAGGAGAAGCATCAGCCATAGCTTTTACCAACTACATCAACAAAATGAGGAAGAGAGACACTGAGACTTGTTCTGGAGCAAGTTCACATCTTCACCCGGACTAAATCAGATCTCCAGAAGTCAAGCTAATGACTAAAAATAAGCGCTGAGTGGGAGGCAACCCACTGTTAGGTAGTTTTCAATATGGTTTTATTTTCATTTATTACTAATATTTTTTTTCTAAGGATTTCAGAAAAAAAAATGATGATGAACAGTAACGACGGTACTGTAGCACGATTATCGAACAACACTGTAGCAGAAATATCGACCGACACTGTAGCAGAAAACCGGGAGTCACTGTAGCTGTGATCACTGTAGCGGAGCTACTGTAGCACAATCACTGTTCATCGAAAAAAAAATATTAATTGGTTCTCTCAATTATGTATTACCAACCTTTAGAGTTTAGTGTTTTATTTATGTTAGGTATTAGGAAAGAGATTCAAGGAAGATGAGTTCTGCGCCAGCTATCGACAGACAACTGGCCGGTGTCACTCGACAGATCATCACAAGTATTGATCGCCACTTAACTGTGTTGATCGATACTCACATCAAAGCAGGTATACAGTCTTTCTTTGTTAAATTTTTCCTTATGGTTTATTGTCCCACCAATCTTGGGCTTAATAACATTGGTCACAGTATTATTTAAGTCTGGGGGAGGTTCTGCTAATATTATGTTTGAGTTAGATATTTAGAATAAAAACCCGAGTAGACGATTTCCTTGGATATCGACCGATTATAGCATGTCGATATCGATCGATAGTACATCACTTAGATCGACCGATGGTAACTCCTTCCCATCGATCGATACTTAATCCGGTCAGGTGTATCGTTCATACTTGTTAAATTTTGTACTTCTGCTTTATGATTTTCACCTTCCCACCGACTGTGTTACAAAATTTAAGTCTAGGGGGATTACTAACGTTTATCTACTTTATGAGTCTTATTTAAAATGTTTTCAAAAAAAAATTTTATTGAGTCAAGAAGGGGATGATGATCTATTTCGATTTATTACTTGTCATCTAACCACTCTTTAGACCAATCTTAGATTTACTGACCGCAGAAGTACTAGAGATACTAAAGTGGATCAATCTGTCGACTATGTTTGCACTTGCTGAGAATGTTTGAAGGAACCAAAGCTGACCTCCAACCTAATATTGACTTGATTTGCTTGTCTTGGGGCTTGGTATATAAGGGATCGGAATCCTCCTGCAAATCTGGAAGGTACAAGTCTGTAAATTTTTGGTTTCCTTCTCTCTTTCCTTTGGCATCCCCAGAAAATAAAAGATTGATATGATTTCCTGAGAGGCAAAGGGAGAGGTACATTACCCATGACCCCACTATTCTAAATCAAAGGAATGATTACACATTGTGGAAGCAATGGAGAGGTAAATTACCTGTGACCCCACTATTTGCCTACACTTTGTCAAAAAGAGCTACAAAAAGTAGAAAGATCAATAAGATGAACATCAGTTGTTCATTGGGATTGATATAAAAAAAAAATATTTTGGGATTCAGAGAAAGGAGATATAGGGAGAAAAGAAACCAGAATAAGACTGCCTATTTACTTAGAAACTTGCTTGAGTTGAATCCAAGTGTTCCTTGATCGATACTCCCAAGGTAAAGCCTGCACTTTTATTTATGCAAGAAATGAGGTTAGTAGAGGGGATTGTCAGACAGGATCTGTTGAGTTGTTGACTAGGTGAATTTGGTTGCTATACTAGGATATTGTATAATGTGCTTCTAAGGTTAGGATGTTTATGATTTGGTTTCCACTACTAGAGAGATGGTAACTGAGTTTTAAAATCTTTTGTGTCCCTGCTGTTTTCAAACCTCTTTCAGAGAGACTGCCTGTATGTTTTGCTTGAGGACAAGAAAAATGGTAAGTCTGGGGGAGTTGATATACCATGATTTTGACCCACTTTTGGTCATGGTATTGATATGTTTTTATGAATATTTACTACTATATAGAGTCTATTTAGAGTATTTACAGGTTCAGGTACGTCCTGGTGAAATATGGTGATTTTGGTGTCTTTTGGAGCCTTTAAGTGCAGAACTGCGCAAACGCGTCAGATGTTTAGATATGGATGGAGACCTTCCCATGGTGCGATTTAGCTGATCTTTTGCCACAAGATAGAGATTTGAGTTAGCTTTCCAATGCCACCGGTTTGGGGTCAATCCAAAGGTTAGATCAGAAGATATGCCCGTTTTACTGAAGAGTGGTCAGTCTGCCTCGCGAGAAAAGATTGTCGGGAAGATATGTGCATATCGATCGATGAGAGACACTTCATATCGATCGATATGGAGGCCAAAATGCGGGACGAGTATATTTCTTGACCAACTGAAGCCCAGAAGAAACCTAAATTACCAGAATGCCCTTAGATGACCAGAAACCCTATTTTATGTTATTTTGCAAGCCATTGTTGACGGCTATGCTATCTATGCTTCTTTTTCATCTTTGTTTCATTGTTCTTAGAGAGGAGAGAAGAGGGGAACTCCTTCAGAGTCCTCTTGGAACTCCATTGGAATTATCTCTATTCTCTTATGCTATTATTATTCAGACTATGATTTGTGTTTCTTCTATCATGTCTGAGTAGTTCATCTTGTTGGGTTTAGGGATTTCATGAGCTTAATGTTAAACTGAATATCAATTAGGATTGCTAGAATATCTATAGATCTCTACACCAGGGTGATTTGTAATACTAGGATCTGGAGTAATTAGGATACCACGATAGTGTGACTGATTGCTTGAACCTAGAATCATAGGACAATTGAGATACACGGAAGTGTAGTCAATTAACGGAACCCGAATCCTGCTGGATTAGATACTTAGGTTCAGATGATAATTTGGTCTAGGAATCTGTTTGAACACAATCGATTAGGTCGTTAATGCTTGTTTGAGGTAATATCGATCGATGCTCAGGCCATAGCATCAATCGATACTCATTTCTTGTTCGCATGCGACAGCATGAACAAGGACTTAGACATCTGATTAGTAATTGCATTGATAGATGGATTACTTACTTATTAAAATCGAGTTCTAGGATGAATCTATAAACTATTAGCATCTTGAATTGTTGTTTGAATCTCTTGATTGATAAATCCCTAGGTCTAGCTATTTCTCTTTACTGTTTATAAGCTCAACCAATCGAACAACTACTTTGTTCACATTGCTTTTATTTACTGTTTTATAAACTGTTTACCTAGCTTAACCTTGATTTCTATAGTCTATTGTATGCTCCTGCTCTCTGTGGATTCGATCCTTAAGTACTACGATTGAACCCGGGAATTTAACGCATTGGTGTTAGGTGGATGGGATTGTCTTCATCGAGTGTAACCAGGGCGTTCCGAGTATAACGTGATATGGGGCACTTGTTCCAATGAAGGAAAATTTGACAGTACGGGCAAATCCTCCTGCGTACACCGGGAGGCAAATAGTGCCGAGCATTTCCTCGGATGCGCCGTTGAATCCTGTCAGGGAACGGGCCGATGGCTTGATGAGGCGGAGGTCGACTCCCATTTCTTTTAGAGTGCTGTGGAAGATGAGATCGACAGAGCTGCCCGTGTCGATGAGGACCTTAGTTACCTCAAAGTCGGCGATGCCCACTTTGATCAATAACGGGTCGTTGTGAGGCATGTGCACGCCAATGGCGTCCTCGGCTGAGAAGGTGATGGAAGGGTCATCTGCAGGTAGGGAGTTCCAACATCTGGAGAACTTTTCATGTCTTTAGTATGCGTTGACAGCACGAACCGAGTCCTCACAGGGTGGCGAACCTCCCATAATGAAGTTTAGTCTGTCAGTTGTTCCCGAGTGTGGACCTGGTTTGGTGAGAGACCTAATTTAATCCAAATGTTGGCGCAAATCGAGTCGCTTCGATTGGTTGAGCGTTGCCCGGTGGTCTCTTTTAGTCGATTTCAGCTTATCCCGCAGATCGGCGATGTCCGCGTTCAGTGTGACTCGACGAGCTTTTGACCGGTTGAGCGAGTCTCAGAGGTCGGGGGCGGCGATAAACTCGCGAGTTAATTGTCGTGCGGTAAGGAGTGAGCGTAGATCTCGAGATTTGGTTTCTTCATCGGAGGAGGACTCGGGGCCGGTAAGAATAACCTGTATCGTTTTCCTGTTCTTCGGTTGTTCCTCCTTGGGTGGTGCTTCGTCGCGATCACGAGATTCGGGCTTGTGTCCCTTGGGCTGGGGTTCCTCCTCCTTTGGTTTGCCGGAAGATTTTTGCTCCCTTTTGTCCTTGTTTTTGCTCCAGCTATTATTCCCTTTCGGACGTGGTTTAGGTGGATCGGTTGGGATTTCGCCCCGGGAGTATTTTCCAAACAATATCTCCTTGAGCTGCTTGCAGTCCTTTGATTCGTGTGCTTTGGACTTATGGTACGAGCAGTATGGTTCGCGCTCGTCGGCGTCAGGTTTCTCGGAGGCTGTTTCGCCTGGTTCCCCGTCTTCCTTTCGCTGGTAGTGGTTCCACCCTTTGGCGCGAACTACGACTGTTGAATCGGAGATGGCGTCTTCGTCTACTACGTAGACGAAGCTCTTCTTCTTTGGCTGCTTCTCGTCTGTGGAGTGCTGTCTCGGCTCTTGTTTTAAGTCAGCAGTCTTGTTCGGTGCTGGCTTGTTCGCATGCTGCTTGCTTATCATCGCCTTGGTATCTTCTTCCATTCGGATGTTGTTGTTCGAGCGTGCGATGGCGTCTTGGAGCGACGTTTTTGGGTTGCGATAGAGGTCCTCACGGAACTTGGAGTGGATGTAAAGCGTATTCTTCAGGGAATCTACTGCAATGTTGTCGGGGACATCTACCTTGGAAACTACTTCTTTGAATCTTTCCCTGAAGTCCCGTAGGGTCTGACCATGCAATTGAGACAACTTCCATAAGTCGGAGGCCATAGCCTTTTGGTTGGTAAACATGATATAATGTTTCAGGAAAGCCGTCGATAGGTCGCAAAAGGTATCTATGGAGTTCTCTGGCAGTCGGGAGAACCAGTTCCACGCGGCTCCCTCAAGACTTTCCACGAAGTGTTGGCAGAAACCGGCGTCTCTTTCGGCGTCGGTGAAATTGGCTCGACCCATAGCGATGTTGAACGCTGTCATATGTTCCGTTGGGTTGTCGCTGCCGCCGAAAGTAGGCAGTCTAATCTTCTCCGTAATGCGCAGCCGAACATCGGTGATGCGGCGCGTGAACGGTGTGCGGAGAGCGGTAGCGAGGACCTTAACTATCTGAGGAGCGGCGCTCGTGACGTGATGGATCTGAGAATGGATTTCTTGAAGCGTGAGCTTCAGCTCAGCGATTTCCCGGAGGGTTTGTAGATCTGGGCTGTTTACCGACTGTATAGTGTCGACCGGGGTTTCGGCCGGCAAGATGGGTTGGTTAGCCGGAGTACGAGTCGGGTTTGTGGTAAAAAGAAATCGTCGAGCCGTAGAAAGGTTTCTGTCCGGGTTTGCGAGCGCGGCGGCGAGAGCTGCTAGATGCTCGTTTGTCGTCTTCTGGACTTCTTCTTGGTGAGCAAGGCGAGCCAGGACGGAATCCATTAGGGTATCAGCGTTCGGAGCCGGTGGTGTTTCTTCCGGCTGTACGTCGGAGGGAGCTTCTTCGTTCATAGTTACGTTACACTACTTCGTTCTGTCCCACGATGGGCGCCAACTGTTTGAACCGAGTTCGGTCGTGTATTAGTGAGGTGAGTGACTGGACTCGTCAGTGGGTTATTACGAAGGTACGAGTAATAATGAGCAAAGAAAGAGGTTTTATTTATAGTCAGGAGTGAATACAAAGAGAGTCTCCGGTGCTCGGAGAGCTCAGCCGGAGATAATGTACGGACTAGTCGGTGACAACAGAGTAAGCAAGGTAAGAAAACCCTAATCTGAGTCGTCGCCTAGTGAGTCTATATTTTGGATCCTCTCTCCGTGCTCTCCTCCTCGCCTTTTATAGTTTAACCCTCTTGCTCGATCTTGACCTAAGTTGGTGCCGATTAATGGGCCCCTGGTGTTGGGCCTTTTCTCGACTCGGAAAGATAAGCTCCTCACTCGTACGGACACCACTCGAGTATTAACCGATTACGTGTCAATGTTGGCGATTCGTCCCTTACTGGGCCGACTATGATTCCATGTGGGCCCTGAGGGGTGGGTACAGCCCACCTCCTACAGTACCGGGAACCAAAATTTGTCGAGTGATCTATGTGCTCCGTCTTCACAGAATTCAATAGATTTGTAGATTCCTCTTGTGATTTCTTCAAGTTCTTCTCTGGTACAGTAGTCTGGTACGCGAATATTGATCGATGTGCTGGGTATATCATCGAACGATAGCTTCTGTAAGTCACTCTCGATATGTTTGTTGAAGGTCGTGTCGATCGATGCTGATGGGTCTGTATCGGTTGATGGCCGACTCTGAGATTCAAGTTCGTTGCGGAGTGCATTCACCTCTTCTTGCAGGGCTTTTCTCTCTTTGCGAGCGAAGTCATTGCCAGACAGATTCCATAGTATTTCTCCTTGAAGTGATGCCATGGCTCTCTCATGTTCAGACCTCAATCCTGCTATCTCCCAGTTATGTTCACCGGTTCTTTCATTCAGCATGTGTGTAACCTCTTCTTGTGTGTAGATCTCGGAACTGGGACTCCTTTAACTAAACTGTTCAGCATGCTCTGGTAGACAGATACAAGAGTGCTCAAACATTGTGGCTCTATTAAGCAGCTTCTCACTATCTTCTTTGTAAACATGGATGATGTCACCACCGATGCTTCTTGCATAACCACTCTCATCTCTGTAGACTCCAAATTCGTCTTTCTTTTCCCAGAAGAAACGACGAAATCCGTGTTTGAAAGCTCTCTTCCCAAACTCGCGATGTACATTGGTCGATGCTCTCTTCCAGGTATCGATCGATATGCGTTAAGATTCTGGATTTGCTGAGTTGGAATGAAGGTTTTCTGCACCATCTTGCTCATGAAGTGGGTGTGGTTGATGCTGATCGTTCTGGTAGATGGGTGGTTGTATGTAGGGACTGACTGGTCCATTGGCCATCTGAAGGATGTCTGCAACGTCTTATTTGGATATTGGAATGATTCTTCCATCTAGTGCTCGTGCATGAACTTCTGGATCCCTGAAAATACCAAATTCATCCGGAGTTAGTAATGTAAAATCAATTTTATGTGTTTTTACCTCGGATGTGGTATCTGTGAGGGATAAAACTCACTTCCTAATTCAGGTTAGGTTTAGATTGGAGAAAAGACAATCGTGGGCCGAATCCTGTTAGAACTGAAAGAATGAATGTGATTGTATTGATGAATGAGGGTTACAAAGATAGTTCCGATGGTTACAAAGAAATAGCTAAATGATTTGTGAATAATATATGTGAAACTTGGTTAAGCGAATGAATCCCCTCTTCTTCATCTCCCCTTCCTTTAAATAGCCTTAGGTCACGTTTAACTTCTCCTGATAAATCTCTGAGATTGCTTCCGTAAGTTGAGGGATTTGCAACAGCCTCCTCTTGACCAAGTCCTACGCGTCCAACCTGAGCTGCTTCTTGTTCGCTATTTGCAAAAGAGGTCCGGAGCTCCTTTCCGTGACCTGTTTTATTCATGTCTTTTCCTTAAGCAAACAGGTTCCGGCTTTTATTCGATCCATAGCTCGAGGAATGGATTATTGACGGGCTTGTAACGTCCTATTAATAGTTTTTATCATTCGAGCCCATTATCTTAGCTAACGGGCTATATTCGGGCCTAACAGTTGTCCCCAGCTTTCGAGATGAGACCTCTTTTCTCCGAAGCTAAAGCTTAACCGCCTGATCTCTTATTTCTTCGTCGATATAATGATTATTTTATATTATATTCGAAGATACGCGTGACCTTAATTCAATGGTTCAGATTTCGTTTGGTAAGATCGATGGTTTATATTAATGCGTTTTGAACAGCTTTAATCCCGATTTTCGAGGTAAGACGTGATATAAAGCTGTAGCCATTAACTACAACTTTTCACCACCACCCCACGTCTCGATTCGGTTTCCCAGGTAACTGTTCACTTTCTTCTTAAATTTACTGCGATCTCTTTTTTTTTTTTATTCTCGGCTGTGTGTATTCCCGTTAAGATCTCTAGGAATCTCTAGTTCGTAAGCTTTAGATTTTCAATTCGAATCTCTTCGTTTCCTTCCCATCTTTGTTTGCTATTATGACGAAAGCTAAAGAAGGTATCGGAGAAACTGAAATCTCTCCTTCCGGTGTTCAACTTATGAAGGTCAAGCAAGAAGTCGGCGAGAAGATGAAAAAGGGTGAACATAGTAAGAAGGCTAGGGAGTCAATAGCCCTGCGAGTCTCCAAAAGGTCAAAGAAAAACGATGGCTCAAGTGGGAGCGTCTTCTTCGGATCTCATGTACCCTCCTCGTTAAAGAGCCAAGAAGTGGTTAATCTTATGGTTCAGGCCGTAGGTCACAAGGATTTAGCCAAAGCCAGTAAACCCGACGAGACTCCGGAGACTGCTCCGGGAGGGTGGTTCTGCGTTCGTGAGAAGTATATCACTAAGTGTCATCTCGTAATTCCGCTTCCGGATCTCTTACTGGACCTCCTTGACCACTACCAGTTAGCCCTTTCCCAGCTCTGTCCCTCGGTGATCCGAGTGATAAATGGTTTCATTACCAGTGCTAAGGAAGAGGGGGTTGCCATTGGTCTTCGTGACCTAATGAGTCTTTATACGATTAAGGAGAGTGCTTCGAAAGATGGCGGTAGCGGTACCTATTATCTACCTTGTCGACCCAAGTTGGGTCTTTTTAAGTTCTCCGGTAGTGACGATGACTGGAGGAAGAAGTATTTTTATGTAAAGATAGATCCTCTGACGGTCCCTGAGGGTCGTACCCTAAGGGTTACTTGGTCTGATGCTTCTGGTTAGAATCTCTAGGGATGCGTTTTCACGATTTGTTTATTTTTGCGCATTTTACTGACCGTCGGTTCTTCTTTGCAGATATAAACGAACCTGAAAAACTTGTTGGGGTCGAAATCGGTACGACGGAATTAATAACCAAAACTCACCGCAGAAATACAAAAGGAACAGTTTTATAAAACCCGAAGAATAGTTTTATAAAACTGAAAGTCATTTATAAAACTTGAGAATCGTTTTATAAAGCTCGAGAATCGTTTTATAGAACTCGAGAATCGTTTTATAAAACTCGAGAATCGCTTTATAAAACTCAAAGGATCGTTTTATAAAACTTGAAAATCGTTTTATAAAACTCGAAGAATCATTTTATAAAACTCGAGAATCGTTTTATAAAACTCGAGAATCATTTTATCAAACTCCAGAAATCGTTTTATAAAACTCGAGAATCGTTTTATAAAACTCGAGAAATCGTTTTATAAAACTCGAGAATCGTTTTATAAAACTCAAAGAATCGTTTTATAAAACTCGAGAATCATTTTATAAAACTCGAAGAATCGTTTTATAAAACTCGAGAATCGTTTTATAAAACTCGAGAATCGTTTTATAAAACTCGAAAAATCGTTTTATAAAACTCGAGAATCGTTTTATAAAACTCGAGAATCGTTTTATAAAACTCGAAGAAATCGTTTTATAAAACTCGAGAATCGTTTTATAAAACTCGAGAATCGTTTTATAAAACTCGAGAATCGTTTTATAAAACTCGAAGGATCGTTTTATAAAACTCGAGAATCGTTTTATAAAACTCGAAGAATCGTTTAATAAAACTCGAGAATCGTTTTATAAAACTCGAGAATCGTTTTATAAAACTCGAGAAATCGTTTTATAAAACACGAGAATCGTTTTATAAAACTCGAGAAATCGTTTTATAAAGCTCGAAGATCATTTTATAAAACTCGAAGATCGTTTTATAAAACTCGAGAATCGTTTTACGAAACCGCAAAAAAACCGAAATAGCCGTAAAACGCAAACTAAGCCGGTCCGGCTTAGTTCGCCCATGGGCGAACTAAGAGATACCGATCTAGTTCGCCCATCGGCGAACTAAGCCGGCCCGGCTTAGTTCGCCGATGGGTGAACTAAGAGGTACTCTTCTAGTTCGCCCATAGGCGAACTAAGAGGCACTCTCTAGTTCGCCCATCGGCGAACTAAGCCGGCCCGGCTTAGTTCGCCGATGGGCGAACTAGGAAATGCTTGACTAGTTCGCCGATGGGCGAACTAGAGATTTCCCGGATACTCCGCGTCTCGATCTCCCGCATTCCCGATTCGAAACTTACGTCTTTCGACAAGGTCGCGTTCTAAACCACGGCCAAAATATCTCCCGTTCTATCTCGATCCGACTTACCATTCGAGTTTTGACGATAAAAACCGTAAAACTTCGCTTTCTCGGAAAGAACTCGAGGAAATCGTATAAAACGACAACGGTTAAACGAAACACCGAATATTGCCTAAACTATACGATTTATTCGAGCTTTCTCGTTGAAATCATAAAAACGCGCTTTTTAATAAAAAACGCCGAGTAAGTCGTAAATAAACGTGTTTTTAATAAAAAGTCGAATAAATCGTAAAACCTTGCGATTAACTCGAGTAATTTATTAAAAACGACGTGAGATCAGGAAATGATCCCGTAAAAAGTCGGAAAACGGATTTATCGCAAAACGGCCCGGAAGGACCTAAAACGCGATAAAAACCCATCTCGCGATCTTAACGGAATCTAACCCGCAGATTTGATATCGTTTTGACGGTTTACTCGCAGGAGGAAAATAAAAGTCAAGTTTAAAGATAAAAGGAAGGTTTGAAGAAAAATAGAAGATTTCCGCGGAAGAAAAGGAAGGATCGAGAAGAATGGAAAATTCCCGATTTAGTCAAATCTGGGCGAAATGGAAAGATCGGATAGCCAAGGCGAGGAGTATATAAATAGGAGGTCTAGGGCAGAAGCAAGGGACGCGAAATTCAGAGCACTCACCACCAAATCTAGCAATTAGGAATATTTCCGTGTTTCTGTTAGCGAGCTGCGTCTCACTTAGGGTTTTCGTTCTTAGGTTTTAAGGATTTTGCCGACGGCTTACGCAGCTTAAGGCCTCTCTTTTGTACCAGTTCTACGCAGATTCGGAATAAGAACCTTCTTGCTTTCAATCTCGTTTATTTTCGTTTTAACTCTAAAGTTCATCGTTTTCTTAATATTGGTTTTGCGGTTCTGCAGATAGCCGGTTCCTCTGGAAAATTAGGATTTTCCCCAAGTTTCCTTATTTACGATTATTTGACAGTAGGTGGAAATCGACACCCACAGTTTGGCGCTAGAAGGAGGGGGGGTCGGATCTATCTTACACCGTAGCCGCAACATGTCCAACGAAGAAACGATGACTGGTGACAACCAAACTCGCAACGAACGCGACAACGTTGAAACACCACTACCAAAAGACGCATCTGCAGCCAACGCTACGAACGCTAACGCTGAGACCGTCGAAAAGATGCTATCCGAGTTTAACAAAAAATCGGAAGAGAAAGAAAAGCTCATTGGTTCGCTCGCAAAACGGCTTGAAACCCTAACTGCGAGAACCAGAGCGATTCGCCCCCGCGGAACTACCAAGATCCGCGGAGGGAGACTTGATTTCGGCGCTCCTACGGATCGTCCCAGAATCGATCAGGGAAACATACCGGAAAAGGATTCCGGAAAAGAAAACCCTGACACGACACTGAACGAATCGGAAAAATCTCCTATTCGCGAACAGGAGACCGAAGGCGACGGCATCGAAAGGGTCAACTTGGAAACAAGCGACCAGGCCGACTCGACAGACGAAGACGCCGACGTCCATCCTAGGAGAAGAAAAACTCGCAGTCCTCAACCGGAGTCTTCTCCCGAACGTTCCTTTACTGGAGACGAAGGGGAACGCGACTTCGCGTGATACGCAAAAACCGCTGAGGAGCGATCCCCGGTCACTCGCAGCAAACGCCGACGAGGTCGGAAAACTGCTGGCGATCAGACCGAGATTCGCGATCTCCGCGAATACATTACCAAAACGGCCGCAGCGGTAAAAGCGGTGAAATCTCAGATTCACCACGCTACCAGTGCCGCGCCCGAGATCGATCGGCTACTGTACGAGTCTCGGAAAACTCCCTTCACGGCCCGCATCACCGAGATCAAACTGCCCGATCCCGGAAAGCTTAAGGTGCCAACTTACGACGGGACGTCCGATCCCAAAGCGCACCTGCAAGCGTTCCAGATCACCATGGGACGAGCCAAGCTCAAGGACCACGAAAAAGACGCAGGCTACTGCCGCCTCTTCGTCGAAAACCTAGAAGGAGCTGCGCTCGNCAACTTACGACGGGACGTCCGATCCCAAAGCGCACCTGCAAGCGTTCCAGATCACCATGGGACGAGCCAAGCTCAAGGACCACGAAAAAGACGCAGGCTACTGCCGCCTCTTCGTCGAAAACCTAGAAGGAGCTGCGCTCGAATGGTTCGCCAAACTTAGGCGAAATTCGATCGGAAGTTTCCGTCGACTGGCTTCGGAGTTCCTGAAGCAATACTCGATGTTCATTAACCCGGAAACCTCCGACGCCGATCTCTGGAGCTTGGTTCACGAGGAGGACGAATCTCTCCGCGATTTCATGAGTAGATTCAAACTCGTCATGGCTAGGGTTAGCGGGATTAGCGACAAAGCCGCCATCGACGCGTTAAGGAAATCGCTCTGGTATAAATCAAAGTTCCGCAAATGGATAACACTCGAGAAACCGCGGACGATCCAGGATGCGCTCCATAAGGCCACCGACTTCATAACCATCGAAGAGGAAACTAAAATCCTGACCGAGAAGCATAAGCCGACGAAAACATCCGCGAAGGATAACGCGTCCGAGCAGAAGCAGAAAAAGAAAAGCTCTCGTAACGATAAATTCGTCCATCACGAGGGACAGGATCTCCGAGGGGCGCATAACTACGCCATCAACTCCGGTTTGGAGCAAGGGCGAACTACGGGTAACACGTGGACGAGAAATCCGAATTACGACAAGAATTCTTTCTGCGACCTCCACCAAACCCACAGGCACTCCACCGTGAACTGCAAAGTTCTCGGCGCCAGACTGTCCGCAAAGTTAGTCGCGGGAGAACTTTCCGAGATATCTAGTGTCAAGGATCTCATCCGCGATTCGGACCGCGTCCCGAAGAATGAAAAAAACACGCAAACTCCGCCTCAGGGAAATCAGTCGGGCGAAAAATGCGGACGAAAAGTAGACGAGAAGGGTAACGATGCTAACCGCCGAAAAATCAACATTATCATCGGCGAATCGCCATACTTTAACAACACCGTCTCGTCAATAAAATCCTACCAACGTAAAGCCGAAACCGGCTCGAGTTGGAAGGTGCCGATGGACGATTCTCCGACAGGAGTAATCTCTTTCAACGATGCTGAAACCGGTGGAATCGACCAACCGCATGTCGATCCCCTTGTCATCGATTTGGTGATAAGCGATCTAGAGGTTGCTCGAATCCTGGTTGATACCGGAAGCACGGTCAACGTCATCTTCCGCAACACGCTAGCACGAATGGGAATCGACCTCTCGGAAGTCGAGCCGATTCCAAAACCGCTGACTAGTTTCTCCGGCGAAACGTCAATGACCCTGGGATCAATCCGACTA
>CAKOAT010228154.1:1100-41206 GCA_932364175.1 Eruca vesicaria subsp. sativa | reverse complement strand
GGTCCTCGGAAGCAAGTATTTTCGTCCAAACATAAGCGCACAGCGGGGTCACAACCCCGCTGCCACAACCCCGCTGTGGGGTGTCTACTTAGCCGAGCGGCCCCCCTGACTCCGCCCCGGGGGTCCGCTGTGGGCGTGGAGCGACCCTCCGACCCCGCTGTGGCTGCTTTTCTTTTCTCTTGAACGCGAGCGACCCCCTGACTCCGCCCCGGGGGTCCGCTGTGGGCGTGGAGCGACCCTCCGACCCCGCTGCGTGGAGACCCCGCTGTGGACTGGAGCGGCCCTCTGACTCCGCCCCGTGACCCTGCTCCGGCTGGTGTTGCTTGCAGCGACCTCTTGACTCCGCTGTGGCTGTTCCGGCTCGCGAAATGACATCTTTGCACTCTCTTTTGGCATATAATTGATCCCAAACACCTCCAAGAACTCCACAACATGTTTCGCCACCTGATAAAGACAAATGAATGCAAAATGCAACCTAAGAGTGCCTAAATCTAATCTATATGCTCAACATGAATAAGAATGCAAGGTTAAAACCAAGTAAATATGCAACATATCACACGCTCTACCCAAATTAAGACAACAAAAAAGATGAAACTATTTTTTTTAAAGAAAAAGAGGAACAGTAAATATATGAAAGAAAAAAACAGTTGATTGTTATATAGGAATTGGAGCAGTATACGTGGGACTGTGGGAGTTGATAAAAAAAATTCAGAATGTGTGGAAAGTCAAAGTGATTGTTATGAATGGGAGGGGCAGGACAAAGGCAGATCAAGCAGTTTTCCCGCAATAGGCAGTTCTCCTGCCTTATGTTTACCATTCACCATTTTCTGTTTGTAAAAGCAGTTCAAGCGGGAGATCTGCATGCAGTTCAATTTTTTTGTCTTTTAGTAGAAAAAGCAGGAGATCTGCATGCAGATCTCATCCGCTAACATTTGGTGGTGTTGATCTGCCTTTTTTTTTTTCCTTTTACTAATAAATAGTTTTATTACAAACACTTAACTTTAAAATATATTTATTTGATTTTATAAATAATGTACAATTATTAACTCAAACTATATAGTTCACATTAATATTGTTTGTATCATTTTAAAGTTATAAGCATGATGTCTAATCGTCAAAAACACAACAATTTTCACGAAAAATATAAATTTTTCTACATAAGTGTCAGCAAAAAAATAATTATTTTATATTTTAAAATAATTAATAAATAGAAGAAGTATAAGCATCTAATAAAATTTTTACAGACATTTTGGCTGAATATACAACATCTGAAATATTTGTTTTGATATTTGGTGTAATTTTTATTATTTTAATATATGATATATAATGTGAACATATTTTGTCATTTATAATAAATTATTTAACTGTTTTATCTCCATTTTTATATATAAATATTAACAAGGAATTAAATATTAAGACGTGTGTTATTCAAAAATAATTTTAATCAACTAAAACGCTACAAGCATCTTATGAAAAATCCAATAAACATTTAAGCTGATCCTACAACATTTAAATATTTATATTGATATTTGGTATAATTTTATTATTTTAATATATGATCTATATAGTTTTAAACTTATTTTGTCATTCATAATTTATGATAAATTGTTTGATCTGCATCTCTCCTGCTTGATCCGCTTGATCTGCACTTGTCCTACTTTATCTGCACTTGTCCTGCTTGATCTGCATGAACCGCTTGATCTGCACCGCTTGATCTGCTTTTACCATTCGAAGCCAAGTCAAAGTTATTGATCATGTGACTTGTGATTTATTATATAAGGGATATGGCGTGTAATAGACTTAGTACACTTAGATTTTATTTTCAAGTTTGTTTTGTGTTGGTGTAGGTTTCTTTGAATTTTGTTTTAAGTGTTGTCGGCCTATTGATAAAATAGAAGATGGTAAAAAAAAAAACAAGTCTTCAAATCAATAATTAAAATATTTCTAATAACAAGAAAGTTTAATATTTGTTTTAAAATAATAAATTTGATAATTCTAAATTAAATAAATTATATTTCAGTAATTTTAAATGTCACTTTGAACATCCCAATCATAATGTTTACCACTTTTATGAGGTTTCTTTTTGGTCTCCAGCTTCTTGTGGGCTTTGGTAAGATATGTCATTGATTCATTTTGTAAACCTGCTAAACATTATATAATCCCAGTTCCACTAGCAAATAAAAAGGAAAAGTTAAAAACAAAAACAGTTTAACTTGACCAGTCTTCCTAAAAGACTGTGTCTTCAGTAATGATCAGGTTTTTATGTTTTGTATCTTTCCTATTCCTTACGTTACCTTTATCTAACGCTACATCAACATTTCATCTTTACTAAAAAGCAGTTCTCTTGCATCAGTGGATAATCTGCAATTTATTTGCCATTCACATTTTTTGAAGTTAAGAAAGAGAAAAGCAGGAGAACTGCATTTTTTTGTCTTTTTCTGCAAAAAAACAGTTCATCTGCCTGCAGTTTCACCCACTCCTATTTTGGAGTTGTTCACTTGTTCCACTTCCTATTTAACCAATATTTTTTTTTAAAATAAATTAATTTCGAAAATATTAAATTATTATCTATAAATATAATTATTTATTAGTTCTATATTTCAAAAAGGGGTCTCGTGTTTTGATATAGAGTTTGTTTATTGTACTGAAAATTATATAATTATAATTATAAAATAAAATAGATTTTAATTCATACATATTAAAAACAAAGATTATATATTAATAATTTCATAAAACTAAATTTAGTATAAAAATATTCATATAATTAGTGTAAAACAGAAGTAAAAGTAAATATATCCCCTATTAATTAATGACACTAAATTTTTTTTTCCTAACAACTTTTGTGTAAATATATATATATAATTATGAATGTAATTATTATTAATATTACATATATTTATGGATATATCAAAATATTTCATTAAATTATTTTATTTTTGTTTGTGTATTATTTATATATAATGTGTTTGATATTTTGATGTTATTTTTATATTTAAACATGTGATTTACAGTTTTGAACCGTTTTTGTCATTCATAATTATAATAAATTAGTTGATCCGTTTGATCTGCATCTCTCCTGCATGATCCGCTTGATCTGCATCTCTCCTGCATGATCTGCTTGATCTGCATCTCTCCTGCATGATCCGCTTGATCTGCTTGATCTGCACCGCTTGAACCGCTTTTACCATTCGAAGCCTAAACTCCAACGGCTAGTTCCCAAGTCCCTTTAAAAACCACACAAGATTCTCTTTAAACTCTTCGTCTCCAACACCTAGACACACACACCCACACAACTCAGTAGAAAAGTATTAGAAACCTATGGCTTCTTTTTCTTCTTCTTCTTCTCTTCGGGTAATCATCTTCCTCTGCATCTCATTCTTCTTCTTATCATCAGTAAATGCAAACGAGGTTACAGTCGGTGGCAAATCCGGTGACTGGAAAATCCCACCTTCCTCTTCTTACTCATTCAACGAATGGGCTCAAAAGGCTCGTTTCAAAGTCGGCGACATTCTCGGTACACCTTCACTTTCTTTTTGTATTCTTGGATATTAGTAACTCTGTTTCTGACATACTGTCACATGTTTGTTCCAGTTTTCAGCTACGAAGCAGGTAAAGACTCGGTGCTGCAAGTGACAAGAGAGGCATACGAGAAATGCAACACCACGAGCCCTAAAGCCAGCTACACTGATGGCAACACCAAGGTGAAGCTAGAACAACCAGGTCCTGTCTACTTCATCAGTGGTAAAGAGGGTCATTGTCAAAAGGGTCAGAAGCTACGCCTTGTTGTAGTCACTCCTCGTAACTCTGCTTTCTCTCCTGCTCCTTCACCATCTGACGGTCCTGCTGTTGCTCCTACTAGTGGTGCTGCTAAGCTCACCGGTGTCGCTAGCCTTGTTCTTGGATTCTGGATGCTAATCTATTTTTTATTTTTGTAATGAGTTCTTTTCTATTTATTAGTTTTCGAACATGAGGGCATAGATCTTTGTTCTCTAACTAGTCTTGTTGTTACTAATTTAGTTTTTACAAGATTAAATTAATTTTATTCATATAATCAGAATGCCTTCCGCACTTGTTTCCTGATAAGTTTGTGGACCTATCAACAGTTTAAGAACGAATTATAAACAATGATTTAAGATGTTTGGATTAGTTCATACATAAGAAGAATACTTTAGAGTGATGCATTGGCATGCAGAACAGTTATGTGATGTAAAGTGTTCAAAACATAACGTTGTGTAAATGTCATATTATTTTGTTTGTGTTTACATGATGATACCTTCTTTAAGGCCAACAACATGACAAGTTAATCATTCCTTCTGTATTATTGAAGCTCGTGGGACAAAACTCTGGACGCAGAGGAACTAAACTATAAGACTGTGATATTGATGAGTATTTAAAAGATTGTACACCTTAATCTCTGCATTGACCTCTTTGACTTCAGATGAACAATCTGAATCGATAGAGACAATCCAAACCTGAAACATAATCATAAAAAACATCAAAGGGTCGATCAACAGAACAACCTTAAGTACCCATCTGATCAAGACATAGGATTTGTTGCACGAGATTGCAATCTGGATCAACCAAGTTGCATGTCGACTGAATTGGGCTAGTCAAATATCTTTGATTTATTATCTTTGACAAATCAAGTAACTTGTTCACACAAGAGCGCCTTTAATGATGACACATAACCCTTACAAAAGTTATGTTCGAGGCTTCTGGTTTTGTCTTCGTAGCTCATCCAGTAATGCACCATGTGATTATAATTTCCAATTTTGAACGCAAACAAAAAAAAAACTTGGAGACAACTTTAAGATTTATGTAATACAATACCTAAATACTCTGCAAACCATATTCTGATTTCGTAACTAACATAAACTTGCCAGTGATGATTGAAGCACATTTCACACGCATCAAGAAAACCTATTTGCTGCCAGTTATCGTACATATGTAAGTTTGTAACACACATGTTAATTAGTAGATTGGTTTCTAACAATATGGAAAACGTTGGAACAAAGGAAGCGAGAACTGCATGACAAAAGACACCTGCCGATACAAGAGAGACATAATAAATTAGATATTTCACATGTTTGGTGCAGAATATAAATAACCTCTTATTCTGTCGTAGAAAAAACCTTCATATTCACTCCGAATCATAAGTTAATGATTTATATAAGTATAAATTAAGAATTGGATTGTTTATTTTATATTCAAAATATAACTCGTCTCTGTTTTTCTTAATATTTCAATATATATTTTGATAATAATTAGTAAAATCTATTCTATTAAATCAGGATCGTGAACAATTGATAAATGATATGTAAATTTTTTTACGTCAACAATTATAATTGTTATAGTTAGGTAATTACTAAGAAAATATAAATATTTTGCCAACTTTAGAAATAAAGTTTAAAATTAATTTCTGAAATACATATGACACAAATGTACATTTATGCAACTTGACCTATTTATTATAGTACCAAAAACTATATTTTGTTAAATTAATATTATGACAAATATGATTACCAAGAAAAACATAAATATAAAAATAAAAATTTCTCAAAAAAGATTAAAACTAAAAAGATGTCCGTCCTTTCAAAAGACGGGAAAGGATGGGTTCACTAGCACCATGTACACTTGAGCTTCGATAATCATTTATTATAACTGCTTACTTAAAGTTTCGATACTTTGGACCAGTTCTAGAGATAATATAAACAACTAGGATAAGATCCGCGCCTTGCGCGGGATGAAGTTATTATTTTTTTTATGTTTTGGAAAATGAAATAAAAGTTCGGTTTCATCTAGATCAAGGATATTCAATCTGGATATCGGGTTTCAGTATTTTGGTTATTAAAATATAACTACTATTCCAAATCCATATTTACTTCAGTTTGATTTGGTTTATATATTGGTTTTCAGTTTATTCAATTTTTATACCAAAATACATCATTATTTAGTTTGAAATCATATTATATATTATAAAAATAAATAATATGATCACATTTAGAGTCATATTGTCAAAAAGTCATTTACTAAAAAAATATTATATATTTAACTAAAAGAATAAAAAAAGGCTTCTATAATCTAATAAAATGATCAAATCTAGAATTAATATCAAATCTCTAAATTTTGAAAATAAAAATAAAAACAAAATAGAAGCATGAAAGAAAAGTTTTTATATTCTTCCATATTTAGTGTTCATCAAATTAATTTGTCTTCGATTGAACACAACTCTGTTTGTTTAAAGATTAAAAAAAATTGTAAAGAATTTCAACTAATTGTTGTCCATCAAATTTATAATTTTTACTTCAATTTAGTTTTTACTAAAAAAGGAAAAATATAAAAAAGGGTCGAAGAAAATAAGAAGCCTCAGTTGAATTAAATTTTTAGTTAATTATATTTCAAGTGGTTTACAAATCATAATTATAGTTCAACTCATGTAACAAATAGATATACATATTTACATGTTTCAGTTTAATCGATTATAAATGAAACCATATCCAAATCTTACGGTTTTTGTAAAATCACATACATCCGGTTTCTATGCTAATACAAAAAATAACCATATTATCGATTGCGTTAATATCTTTAAAAATATAAAATTTTTAAAAAAAAGAATTAATATATTTAGATCATTGATAACAAAAAATTTCAATGTGAAAATTTTAATACCTTTATAATTTATAAATGTTCTTGAAAATTCATTGAAATTTTTGAAATTAAAATAAGTATGTAATCTTATATGGTATATAGTTTAATATATATATATATATATATATTTTGTTTTTTATTGAATGATACTTTTTACTCATATGGTTTTAAAATCATGTGTATCTTTTTATAATAAAAATGTTAAACTATTGATCATTAATTTTTAACGTAATAATTTTAATAGTTTTAGTCATTTATTCTTGTTTTTTTTAATTCAAAATATAACATATACGAGAAAAAAAATCTAAAGTTTAATTTTATAGCTAACTTGATTGTTTGATTTATTTTAATAATATAAAATTAAAGAAAAATGATGGAGGAGATACAAATTGTTATCAAATATTTATTATTAGAAACATTAATTGTCATATATATATATTTGTCTTTTATGGTAATTCCGTAGCTTTTATTTAAGGAAAGAAAATAAAATAGTAATTATATCTAGCAGGACAATCATAAATGCTTCTATCATAAATATCATATCATATAGTTTGACCAACAAATATATCTAGCGACATATAAAATTGAATGTGGACCTACTTATTTTTCAATTGAATGTAATTGACTACCTAATTGAGTGACACGTAAGCATGGACTCTTTTTTAATTATTACAAAATTGAGGTTACAATTTTTCAAATGTTTCTCAATTAATATATAGGGGATACGTTCCTATCAAACCTATAATAACTTGGATATAGAAGGGTACATGCAACCCGAGTTTCTTGACAGTGACTAGATAGTGTGATCACAACAACCAGTCAACCAGCATGAAAAAAACACTTGCAACGGAGTGAATCGACCAAAAGATGTCTTTTCTAGCATCCTGAAAGGACGAAGACTTTCTAAAAACATATGGTCGATGTTTTGTGAGCTTCTACGTTGTATTTAGGCCCCGCTTGTGCTTTCCTCATTGTTTTCAGTTTTTAATTTTCAGTCTTGTACATCAAAGTTTAGATTGGTTTCTGATCATTTATCTTTGAAGTGCTTCTTCAACTAAGAAGCACAACGGCAATGGAACTTGGTTGTGATGTGATGCACGGGGATATTTTTGAGCTTACTGATAAAGCGACGCCGGACAGTGCTAACCTTGGAAGACAAATTGTGGAACTCATAAGATGAGGTAAGTAAGTCTTTTTCAAAATTCGTCCATTTATATCTTAAGTTTTCGTCTCATTGATTAGAAATGTTTTCAATCTTTCAAGCTTGTGGACCATGTGAAAAGTAGAAAATGCTTTATTTTGGTTTATTGAGAATTTGTGCCGAATTTGGTAGAATATCAAACTGATTTAGTTAGATGGTACTATGGTAGCTACGGGAAATTATTTTTCATAGCTCCAAAAAATGTTCGAGGTAATAATTAATGATTTACACTGAAACACATAGGACACCACACTTCCTGCTTATGAGTGGTAAAGACTAAGCCCATACATATTAACAAAAGAAATGCATATCCGAGAAGATGGAAACACTAGCAAGAGACTAGAGATGAAAACAATTTGCCAATCAAGTACAATTCCTATGAAATCAGCTCAAAGTCATGAGTTCGATTTACAGTTGGAAGAGATCTGCTATTCTAAGAAATTTAGTTTACTATGGTTTGAACTTCATTTCAAAAGATGTATAAATTTTCGGACCAAAATATTGTAATCATTAAAAAAAAGGTCGTAGATAAATCAAAATTTTAATGTAGAAAATCAGATTGTTTCAATTTCTAATGGGAAGATGAAGACTCTCTTCAGTTTGATGGCGATATAGAGCAGGCAAGTGGTTCAAAATCGGCGGAGAATAAGGTTGACGGTGATCAGTCCGGTGGAAGTTCCGGCGAAACCATCGGTTTCTTCTCCATTACTCCAGAGACTTCGATGCTCCAACCAAGAAGGACATGTCGTACATGCATAATTCTGAAAACATATGGTGGAATACGTGTTTTTTTTGGTATTAAACCTAATCTATATATCTTGGGCATCAATTGGGCTATAAAGTTATGTATGGGGATTGGGTTTGGATCGAGGGATTGGGTTTGGATCGAGGTTTTTTTAAGTGATACTTTTTATATAAAATAGAACGAAACAAAATAGACTTTTATGATTCAGGATAGTGAATTATTTTATTATACTGTTACAAAAAGATAATGAATTATTTTATATGTGATTCTCTGATATCGTACTGCTTCATGTGGGACAATTTCCTCTCAAGTGCGGTCCATGAAAGGTCCCAAGAGGCTGACGACAACATCAGTCTTGTCTTTTTTTCTTTTGTCAACACATCAACCTTGTCGTGTTTTCATTATATTTATTTTTTCTTTAACAAATTCATTATATTTCTTTGTCAATCAGTTTTCAACCATAGATTCTTTTAAAAAAAAAAGATATTTAAAACAATTTTTTTGGAAGCACAGGTTCCACCAATTAATTGATGGATATTTTCATTTTTTTCAAAATCAGACTATCCACAATAGTTTTAAAATTCAGCATCTCCATTTTATCTTTTAACATTCTATATCATTTTCTTTTTTTTCGTCTTACCATTATTTTATCTAATAAATTTCAACATTCTATTTTTTAATTAATAATTATTTTTTATTTCTAAATTAAATAAAGCTAATACTATTTATAGAAAATTTAAAATGACAAATTTTCATATAAAATTAATTTTTTGTAATTTATTCAGATTATTGATTTTAAATATAAAAATATAGAAAAATAGCAAAAAAATCTTAAAAAATAATATGCCTCATTCTCACTTTTCTCTTATTCAACATGATGATTATTTTCGACACCAAATAATATGTATCATAATTTTTTTATTTTTCAATATCCTCATATGATTCAACTTTTAAATCTTTTATTCAACATCTCCATTGTACATATTTTTTTTTGCATTTTAGATTTTCAAGATATTTTACGTGATTTCTAAAGCGAATGTGGTTTCTATATACAATGGCATCCATAAATGAAAAATGTGACTTTCTTAAGAAAGATATAAAAAGAAAGAAATAGTATAGTTTTTTTTTGGCTAAAATAATTTTATTTTCTATTTTAAATTATTTAATATTTAGTTTTGATTATTTAAATTATTTAGAAGAATGCCAATTAGAGCTGGATATCCACAAATAAGAAAAATTTAAACCAGAATAATGATTTATATCTAATGGATTTAGATCTAAATATTTCAGAAACTTGTTTTTGGAAAAAAAAATATTTGAAAATTAAAGAATATTTAATTTGGGTTCATTGCAACAATATTATTTGTTATTAACGTTGACAATAAAACGAAGAACAAACAATCCTGGTATCATTTTATAGGATTTATTGTCCCTATGCACCCTTTCTATAAGTGTTTTCTATGGAATTTTACTGAATATATTTGAGAATATGAAACATAACGGTGAAAGAAACTTCGCAGATCGCCCTTTTTCAAAAAAAAGAAAGAAAAAGAAAAAAGAAACTTCGCAGATTTGAATCAAACTATCAAGTATGCTAACATAAGCCCTTTCTGAAAAAAAAGAGGTATGCTAACATGGAATAAATCATTTTAAAAGCACGTGAAGGTTACCGAACATGCCATTTACGCACGTGTCAATTACAAACCATGGATTTATAATTTTATATACATCGTGAAAATGATATGATTGACGCGGCATATGGCTTCAATTCAATTGTCAAGTGGGAAACCAAAAAGGAAAAAATTGTATCTTGTCGAAATAAGTGAAAATGTCTTAAATACTATATTTTCTTTCAGTTTTGATGCTATTTTCTGCCGTTGACTTTGCTATACTTTTTTTCTTGAAAAGTACTTTATAATCACAGTTTTTATGATTTTCCCAAATACTTTAGAACACTAAAAGACCCAACTTAAGAAATCTTCAATAAACATGTTCTTATAATCACAGTTGTTCAATGTTATTCACTGTGAAAAAAAGTACTCGTTTTAAATTGACATAGATGTTGTTTATATTTTAATTAACACCATCAGTTTTGATTACACCTTAATAATTTGGTTGAAATTATACACCATTATTATATGTATATACGAATGTATACAAACATTTTTATTTACAAACATCTTACGAGACTGCAGCTCCGTACATTATAATATGTATGCATTAGTTCGGTTCTATATTGTTACTTTGTTTTTTTGTAAAAAAATATTGTTTCTTCGTTATAAAATATTTATTTTCAGATTATTCTAATTGAAAGTATTGTTATTTAGCCATGATAGTATTTGACTATTTTCTAGGCTAATGATTTAGAACGTCCTAATAATGTTTATATTTTTAAAGTAAAATTCAAAACAATATTCTGATTAAAATAATCGAACTATCTCTATTTCGTTTTTAAAGGCTTACCATCTCTGTTTTAGACCTTTCATGTTGCTCCAAATATGACAATTATGAGAAATCCCAAGGAAGACTCACAACAAAATCAACCTTATCTTGTTTTTGTTTCTCAATTTCAACCTTATCTTGTTTTTGGAACTTCTTTGAATCCTCCATGTTACTGTTAGTTATTCTTCCTATGTGAGTGTGTTTAAAATTTGCTTCAATTTTTGTAATTAAATGTTAATTTTATCTGTTAAATATACACAAAATAACATAGACTTTGATAAAGTTTACGAAAATGATGATATTTTTTAAGACCACTATTTAAGAACCAAAATACCAGAATTATCCTTCATTTCTTTTAAAAATATTTAAAAGAAAACCAATTTCCATAGACTCTAAAAGTAATAATTATATTTTATTGGTTCTATTTTAATTAAATTTTCATTAAGAATATTATGATAATTAAAGTAGTGATATTATCGTGAATATTATTTTATCATTTTATATTGACAATATTTTCGTAGAGCGTATCTATCAAAACTTAGAAGTGGTATTTAACAAATTACTCTAGATTGTATTTTTTTTTATCAAAACTCTAGATTGTATATGTAAGCTTTTTTACTTCAAAAAAATATTCTTTCATATTATGATAGATGCATCCTGAAATAAAATATATTAGTTTATAAAACATGATCGACCGACAAGTATTTTACTTTTTGTTAGTAAGATACTAGTACTAGTTGATAGATTACTGACTCTGACAAGGATGACTCAGTGCCATTAATATTTATAGAAAATTATACATTATTCTGTATGTATTTGTTGTCAATACAAACATATATACCATAAACCATGGAAATTGGTATTGAATTTTAAGCATGACGTGTGGTCTAATCTGGTCTAAATTGGTATTGAATTTTAAGCATGACTCTTTATCTTGTTTTTGTTTCTCAATTTCAACCTTATCTTGTTTTTGAGACTTCTTTAAATCTTCCATGTTACTTATAGTTAGGAGTGGGACAGATCGAATATCCAGGATATTTTAGGATAATCAGATCTGAATTCGGCGGATCCGTAAAATTACTATCCGGATCCGGACCATCCGGATATCCAGACTAAAACTCGGATACCCGCAGATATCCGGATCCAGTTTATTTTTAAAAAAATTAAAAAAAAACTACAAATTCAAAATTTAGTATTCATTTATTATATTAAAAATATTATTTTGCAAAAATTTAAATTAAAATAATAGAATTTACTAACAAAATTAAGTATTAATTATATTTAATAAAAATATATTATATACCTATATAAATATAATTATATTTTAAATATTTTTAAATATTTAGTGAATCCGAATCCGGATATCCGGACTGAAAATTTCACTATCCAGATTCGGATCCGGACGCCCAAGATATCCATTTTTTTGGAGCGGATCAGAGCGGATCCCGGATCGGATAACGGATATAAGTCCCAGCCCTACTTCTGGTTATTCTTCTTACGTGAGTGTGTTTAAAATTTGCTTCAATTTTTGTAATTGAATGTTAATTTCATCAGCTAAATATACATAAAATAACATAGACTTTGATAAAGTTTACGAAAATGATGATATTTTTAAGACCACTATTTAAGAACCTGAATTATCCTTCATTTCTTTTAAAAATGTTTAAATGAAAATCAATCTCCACGGACTCTGAAAGTATTAAATTGTATTCTATTGGTTCTATTTTAATTAAATTTTCATTAAGAATATTATGATAATTAAAGTAGTGATATTATCGTGAATATTTTTTATCATTTTATATTGACAATATTTTCGTAGAGCGTGTCTATCAAAACTTAGAAGTGGTATTTAACAAATTACTCTAGATTGTATATGTAAGTTTTTTTACTTCAAAAAATTATTCTTTCATATTATGATAGATGCATCCTGAAATAAAATATACTCCCTCTGTTTTATTATAAGTGTCACTTTACAGCTGTGCACACGGATTAAGGAAACAATTAATTTTACATATTTCCTATATAAAAACACAATTACCCATACACCTAACCATATTTTAACCAATAGAAAAACACATTACATAATAAAATTAATAAATTTTGCATTGAGAACCGAAAACGACACTTATTTTGTAACACAAAAAATTCTCTACAACGACACTTAATATGAAACGGAGGGAGTATTAGTTTATAAAACATGATCGACCGACAAGTATTTTACTTTTTGTTAATAAGATACTAGTACTAGCTAGTTGATAGATTACTGACTCTGATAAGGATGACTCAGTGCCATTAATATTTATAGAAAATTATACATTATTCTGTATGTATAATGTATTTGTTGTCAATACAAACATATATACTATAAAACATGGAAATTGGTATTGAATTTTAAGCATGACGTGTGGTCTCATCTGGTTAAAGGAATTCTTGGTTCACAATTCAAATCTGAAAGTTCAAAAAAAAAAAAAAAAACAATTCAAATCTGACTGGAGAGTTATCATTGCACTTACCTCAGACTCGTCGCAAGAAAGAGTTCCTACTTTCCTCTTGCGCTACTTTCCTATTTGGCGTGAACGCAATAATCGATGGCATGGAGAGAAAGGTTCACTCTCAGCTGTGATAGTGAGATCGGTGGACAAGCAGGTTCGCAACCGCATCTTCTACAAAGCCCTCGGAGATAGAAGATATGAATATGATCACAATCTTTCTCTTTGATTCTCGTAAAGGATTTAGCTTGTTTTGTTCAGATTAGAACTCAAAATACTCTCAAACAAATGTTGTAAAGAAAACAGTTTTTTTTTTCGTTTTGAATACAATTTTACATTCAATCAAAGAAAAACGATATTGAAATTTAAGTTGATGATGCGGTTCACAAATGTTAATTTTTTGTAGTAAAATACACAAAATGTTATTGAACGCGGATAATACAATGCTACTAATAACAATAAAGTAGAGTGAACTCAAATGCAACATATATGTTATATACAAATGGAATAGCGACTTAAGAGTACTAACTAAGCACTAAAAACATCTCCAATGTAAAGCTTCATTTTTTTCTCTAAAATGGACTAAAAGAGAATATGGATTAAAAATGCTCTAACCTTACTCCATTTTCCATTCTATAATGGAGTGATGAACAAAAAAAAAAACTGATTACTCCATTTATGGAATAATCTATTATAGAATAGAAAATGGAGTAGGGTTAGAGAGTTTTCTACTCTATATTCTCTTTTATTCTATTTTAGAGTAAAAAATGGGGTTGTATTAGAGATGTCCTAATCAAACTTTACTTTGTATTAAAAGAAGAGAAAACAAACACTAGCAAACATGTAATTTTCTGATGATCTGTCGGAGCATCCTTACGCGTCCCTGGATTCATTGCTTATCTCCATGCATATAGGTATAGTCATAACTCATAAGTGTGACACTTCATCTTAAGTATTCTAAAATTAAACAAATTGTATTTTAAGCACGTGACTTTTACCGAACTCAACATTTATTATGCACGTGCCAATAATAAATCATCCATAAAGTGTGGACATTTGCATTTATGCACGTGTCAATAAAAAGCAATAGATAGGACGATGACCGACGCGGCTTTTTTATCCATCAAGTGTGAAAAAGGAGGTGAATAGCGGGAAAAAGAAAAGATGTGAACATGATATCATCTGCAGTTGTGGCTCATAAAAAAAATTGCTTCTGTTCACCTCCTAAAATTTAAATACCAATAATATTTTATTATTTAGAAATTGGAACAAAATAACAAAAAAATTACCAAGTTATATCTTTTTAAAAAAATAAAAAGTAAAAAATAGTAAGAGTATCAATTTTTTTAAAATATACTTTAACGCTATCAACAAAATAATAAATCTTAAATTTTAAATCCTTGAGTGAACTCTAAATTTTTGGATAAAGCATGAGTTTTTGGATAAATATTAATTTTAAATTAATAAACGTTTAAATACTAAATTATGAATTCTAAACTTTTCGGTAAACCATAAATCCTAGGGTTTAGGATTTATTTAAGGGTTTAGGGTTTTCGATTAAAGATTTAGTGTTTTTAAGATCTAATTTTTAGTATTTATGTTTAGAAATAAAGATGTATCTAAAGGTTTACAATTTACCTAAGAGTTTAGAGTTTACCAAAGGTTTATGATTTAATGTTTAAGATTTAGAATTTAGTGTTTTGTTGACGGTATTAAAAATATTTTTAAATTTTATTTTTTTGCTACTACTTCTATTTTGTTTTATTTTACTATTTTATTTTAAAAAACATAATACAATTTGGTAAAAAAGTTTCTTTTTAAAAGATATGGAATAGAAAATAACAAGATATTATTGATTGATGAATATAAAATTTCAAAAAACTATTTAGCGCATGCCCTTTTTTTTTTTTTTTTGATCAACATCACATGCTCTTCTGCTTCCCTTTTCTAACAGTAAATCAGTATCATCACTATTAGTTAGTATTACTATTAAGCCAATATCATATATTATTATAAGCTAAGATAGGGGGAAAAGAATACCTGCAACGTACTCTAATACTTTATGATACATGTATGCATGTAACAGGATTTTCTACTTTCCAAAAGAAACAGGATTATCTTACTTTGGCTTTAACGACTTGTGTTACTAGCATGTTCCTGAAGATTTCGAAAAAAAAAAAAAAAAAAACCAGAATTTACACGTGAGTCATTTGTCCTTTTTTTGTGTGCAACCATTAGTCTTTCTTTATTTAGTAATCACGCTAAAGTGGCTACGAAGTTATACCATCTTATGAAAAATTATGGTCTTCGAATGGAGGAGCGAGACAAGTAAAGTTTTTTCGTACTTGCAGTTTTCCTGTACTATTTTTATCATTCATTTTTTGGCTTCGAATGATAAAAGCAGATCAAGCAATGTAGATCAAACGGTTAATGCATATCATGTACGACAAATGAAATTAAGTAGGACAAGTGCAGATCAAGCGGGTCATGCATATAAAATGCAGATCAAACAATTTATTATAAATTATGAGACAAAATCAGTTCAAAACAATAGATCATATATTCAAACAATAAAAATTATACCAAAATATCAAAATAAATATCTTAGATGTTGTAGGATCAGCCGAAATGTTTATTGAATTTTTCATAAGATGCTTGTACTTCTTTGATTTTCGTTTTAGTTGATCAAAATTATCTTTGAAAAACCGGCAGGTTACTAATATTAAATTATTTGTTAATATTTATATAGAAAGATTTATTTTTTTTGTTAAAAAATATTGTGTTTTTTCTGACTGGATGACATATTTATAAATTTTAAAATGATATGCTTATAATTTTAAAATTGAAACAAATAGTATTTAGTGTGATTTATATTGTTTGAGCTAATTATTATACATTATTTGTAAAGTTAGTGTTTGTAGCAAAATCATTTATTAGTGAAAAAATAGATCAACACATTCAAATGTTAGCGAGTGAAATCTGTATGCAGTTCAATATTTTTTTGTGAGTGAAAAAAAGGAGATCTGTATGCAGATCTCACCCGCTAACATTTGAAAGTGTTGATTTATTTTTTTTGCTAATAAATGATTTTGCTACAAACACTAACTTTAAATATATTTATTTGATTTTATAATTTATCTATAATATTTAGCTCAAAGAATATAGTTTACACTAAATACTATTTGTGTCAATTTTAAAATTATAAGCATATCATTTTTAAAATTATAAGTATGACATTCAGTCAGAGAAAAAACACAATATTTTTCAACAAAAAAGGTATAAATCTTTCTATATAAATATCAACAAAGAATTTAATATTAGTATTCTAGCGGTTTTTCAAAGATAATTTTGATCAACTAAAACGAAAACTGGAGAAGTACAAGCATCTTATGGAAAATTCAATAAACATTTCGACTGATCCTACAACATCTAAGATATTTATTTTGATATTTTGGTATATTTTTTTTTATCATTTCAATATATAGGATCTATTCTTTTGAATTGATCTTTTCATTCATAATTTATAATATTTTTTTGATCTACGTCTTTCATGTATGATCCACTTGATATGCATTTGTCTCATTTAATCTACACTTATTATGTTTGATCTGTATAAACCGTTTGATCTACACCTTTTGATCTGTTTTTACCATTAAAAGCATGGATCACTATGAAATTTATTGATTGGGAATATCTGTAGATAATCATTTATTCTTTCTTTAGTTTTCCAATAACTGAGCTCGACAAGTTTTAAAATTTATTACCACTATTAATTTTGTATCAAGACTCCAGATATTTGTATTTTGAATTCACTTTTCCAGAAAATATCTTTAAAAGTCGTTAAATCTAAGGCGAGGATTTTGAAATAAAAAATCCAACAATGGAAATAAAAAATTATATTATTTTATAGTATTCTAAATCAAATTTTGGTTCAATTAGTATATTGATAAATTAATAATTTTTATAAATTAATAAAAATAATAATTTTGGTATAATCATAACATTATTAATTTATAGAGTCACTGTATAATAAACCAAAAATTGAGGTGTTATATTATCCCTTGGACACAATCTCACACTGCTCACTCTCTTGAGACCATTCCACTATAAGTAAAAAAGGAGAGAGAGAGCGAGAGACTCGCTTCCAAGTAAAGTATTTATCTTATTTTAAGACTCGTCTTATCGTGTGAAGGTATGAACGTGACAGTAATAGGATTGGTCGGTCTGAGAAAAATGGGGAGGAAGAGGTGGGTCGACGGGGACGGGATGAAGAAAGGAGAGTGGACGGCGGAGGAAGATCAAAACCTTGTCGCTTACATCAATGAGCATGGCATCTGTGATTGGCGTACTCTCCCCAGAAGATCTGGTATATATAGATAGATACACAAACTTACACAGTTACACCACATCCTTATATATAGAACCAATATCTCAAATATTTTTTTGTCAAAAAATGTTTCATAAACATTAAACATATATAAATGTGTCATTTACAAAGAAAAATCATATATAAAAGTGAATCTATACTTTGTGTTTATGGGTTTCAGGACGGCCCTAGATTTTAAAGGTTATATATGTATAGGATACTCATTAAAAATTAATAATTAAAAAAAAAATAGAATTTGGAGATTTATGTTGATGTACGTTATTATAAAGTTTTACACCAATGTTTATTCCCAAAACCGATTTTGTACATGTTCTCTATTTCCTTTTTGTTCAGCAAAATATTTTTGAACAAGGGGTTTAGAAAGTCTACATACTGAAATTGATATATATATATATATATATATATATATTCATATATTCTACATACTGAAGTGAATAGCAGAATCCATTTTCTGTTGGGGTTTCAAACTCAATCATAAAAACTCCAAGAAATCCTAGCGAATAATCTTTGTAACCAAACCAAATATAGAAAGTGGAAGTACACACACCAGGTGTGCTAAAATATCGTAACAATGGTGGATGAATGATTGCTAAATTTCTTTATATAGTATGATTATATATTTTGTTCCGGAATCTAGTTGAAACTTTATGCCAATTCTATCCATATGATATTATAAAAATCGATTGGAATCTATTAAAGGTGCTCAAGAGCGACATGTGTTCCTATGCATTGTCCATATCTATATAGAACGATTATATATATTTTAGATCTTCAAACTTTAAATAGTGCCTTTTCCATTGTTGAGGAAAAGTGTGCCTCTTCCATTGTTGAGGAAATGTTTAACTTTTCGCAACTTTCTTTCGTTTGCTACTACAATAGGATAATCAAACTATATATTGACTATCAAAATTGACATCTCAATAATTTACCATGGAACAAAACAGGTTTGCAGAGATGTGGAAAGAGCTGCAGATTAAGGTGGCTTAATTACCTAAGGCCTGGTATTAAAAGAGGCAAATTCACTCCCCAGGAAGAAGAAGAGATCATCAAACTTCATGCTGTTCTCGGAAACAGGTTAGTTTATTAATTAATAACTGCTGCTCTGAATTATTTGCACAAGAAAACTACTGCTTTTCCAAAAGTCAAAACCTACAGTTTGAATTAACATAAAATCTTAAAGAGATGTTAAACATATACGCATTCTATGTCAATTTAGTTGTCATTTTGAAATTTTACATACATATTATGAAAACATTTAATTTTACATATTTTCTAAATAAAAGCATTATTACCTATATACTAAACCATATTTCAACCAATAAAAAATAGAATTTCATATAAATTAATAAATTTTACATTAAAATTATAAAACGCCACTAATTTGAAATGAAAATTTTATCCTACAAAGACCATATTTCAACCAATAAAAAATAGAATATCATATAAAATTAATAATTTTTTCATTAAAATGATAAAATGACACTTATTTTGAAATGAAAATTTTATCTTACAACGACATATAGATTGAAACGAAGGGAGTAATCAAACTTCATAACACATTTGCACAAGAAACTACTGCTTTGCCGAAAGTCAAAACCTAGGGTTTGAATTAACATAAAATGTTTAAAGGATGTTAAACATATATTTCTTTCTTTTCAATTGAATTATTTTTTTGAATTTTTGCACACATATTAAGACAACATTTAATTTTGCATATTCTCTAAATAAAAACATTATTGTTTATACACTAAACATATTTTAATCAATGAAAAAATTGAATATCATATAAACAACGCTTATTTTGAAACAAAATTTTATCTTATAATGACATATAAATTGAAACGGAAGGAGTAATATTGTAGACTTTGGAGTACACAACAAAGTCTTAGTTACATAGTATTTTTTCGTTTCAATTTATGTCATTGTAGAAATTTTTTTTATTTAAAATAAATGTCATTTTATAATTTCAAAATAAAGTTTATTAATCTATATATTATTTTATTTTCTATATTGGTTGAAATGTGGTTAAGTTATAAATGATATGCAAAATTAATCTATGTAAATAAACCTAAAATGACAAGTAAAATAAAACGATGTCAGTATATTTAGAGACTTTGTTCACCAGCGAAAGCTTATTATTTTATTCTTTCATTTAGTTTGTACCAGAGGATCTCATGTTTTATGATTCAGTTATTACCCTAAAACAAAGTTATATCTGATGTGAATTTTATTTTCACAAAAAATAATTTTTATTCGAAACATATATAAAGGTTGTAGTGAACAGATTTAATTACATGTGCCTGATGGATTACAAAAAAAAAACTATATATCAAGAAATAACAACATTGGTTACAAGATAATATCAACATCGTTTTTTACCAAAAAAAAAAAAATAATAATATCAACATCGTCAAACCAGGCACTTAATTACTAAATACGTGATACGTACGATCTAACCTTACTTTCTTTGTTCTTTTAAGGGAAATCCGATCAAGTTATAATTTTATTTATTTAACATAATTAGTCATGCATATGATAACATGATTGCAACTGCAGTAACTTCTTAAAACTGTTAGTATTAGTAATTATGACGGTATTTAAATATACAAGCGGCTTCATATTCATATTTTTGTAAACAATAATAACGAGGTTTCAACTAGATATTGGTATTGTGGGCAAGTTGAATTGTAAGAATATCGAACTATTCTATGGACTTGGAGATTAATAAGTCTTGGTTTTGAGCTTGATATAATAGAAGTAATTCTAAACTTTGTTGTTGTAATCGTTGAAAATTGAAGGTGGGCAGCCATTGCGAAGGAGATGGATAATCGAACAGACAACGACGTCAAGAACCATTGGAACTCTTCTCTCAAGAAAAGACTGTTGAGGAAAGGAATTGACCCGATGACCCACGAACCCATCATCAATAACAACCTCACCGTCACCACCACTAAAGAAGACTGTGCTAGCTCTTCAACGATTACGTCGTCTTCTACCTCCTCACCTTCCGGCTCGGCTAGTCTCCTGAACAAGCTCGCCACAGGTATCTCGTCTAGACAACATGATCTTGATCGGATCAAGAACATCTTGTTGGTCCCGAGAATCACAAGCATTGATCAAGATGAGCAAGAAGGGTTAAAGAGGGATCACAAGATTGAAAGTGGTGAAGAAGAAGGTGATTTTCTGATGTGGGACGTTGAAGAAGTTAGGCGTTTTATGGAGACTGACGAAATGGAGTACGAGACGACGACGCCGTACGTCTCTCGCTTTTACGAAAGCACTCACGTACTTGATGACCTCCTCTGACTCGATCAGTCCACTACTAGTGTATGTTGCAACAGAGGTGGATCACTTTGACCAAGATAATGATTGTAAAAGAAATGCAAGTAACACTACATAATACAATATGAGATTGATTTGCTTAGATTAATATGAAATTTTTCACGTTGATGTTAATGTCACAAGTCACACAACCAACCTATTCCCATTATCCACTTCAACCATCTACCTATTAGCCATATAACTATTATTTTTGAATAGAGTCATATATATAGTTATTACTTCGTTGGAATCACCCTAATCTAAATATATTTGTTTTTGAACAACAAAATCTCAATATCTATTGTATCTGGAAATGATGTCTTGCTCCATCTAATTATATAAAGCTTAGTTCTTTAAAGTTACTAATTAACATGAACGTGACACATGACGATTATGTAGTTAAGATTATGCCATGTGTGAATCTATTTCATAATTAAAAAAATATATATACTAAAATAATAACAAAAACAAATTTTGTTTAAAATTAATTATAATTATTGTCTAATAGTAATTTTACATTTTTAAAACCCTAAACAAAAGATAACTGTAAAATATTATTTGATAGTACTTTTCCTTTTAAGATTGTGACATGTTCTAAAATATATAGTGATTAAATATATATATATATATAATCTAATAAAAACGAATTCTGAAAAAGTAAAATTAAAATTTAATTATTAGTAAAAAGTAACTTTAAAAATTATTTAATAGTATTCTTTTAGAAATTTTACTTTTTTAAAAAACGTAAAGAAAAAAAATTGAAAAAAATTGTAAAATATTTTGAAAAATAATTTGTAAAAAATTGTATTGATCTTGATTCTAAAGTTGCTAATTAACATGATTGTAACATATGACAGTTATATATTTAATAATCATTTGTAAAAAAAAATGTATTGAGTTTGATTTTTCAAAATTGTTAATAACCATGATTGTAACATATGACATTTATATATTTATTAATTATAATTACTATCTAATAGTAATTTTCCTTTTAGTATTGTGACATTTTTACAATATATAATGAATAAAACAATATATATATATATATATATATATATATATATATATATATAAAATAAGATAATAAAAACAAATTTTGAAAAAATAAATTTAAAATTTATTTATTAGTAAAAAGTAACTTTAGAAATTATTTAATAGTATTTTTAGAAAAAATTTCAAAAATCCTAAACAAAAATAAAAACTGAAAAAAAGTTGTAAAAGATTTTGAAAATAATTTGTAAAAGATTATATTGAGGTTGATTCTTTAAAGTTGTTAATTAACATGATTGTTACATATGAAAGTTATATATTTATAATTGGGATATGTGTTAAACTATATCATAATTAACAATAAATATTAAGATACTAAAACTGATTTTTTTAAAAAATAATTATAAATATTTTTAATAGTAAATTTCTATTTCTAAAATCTTAAACAAAATCTAATTGTAAATAATTCTCTTATAGAAATTTTGACATGTTTTAGAATATCTCATGATTAAAAATATATATATAAAAAAAAATTATTGTTGAAAAAAATTATTTTCAAAAATATTTATTTTGAAAAAAATAAAAATTAAATTTTAAAATCATTTGATAGGGATTTTTAGTAAATTTCCTTTTTAAAAATCCTATAGACAAAGATATTTGTAAAATAATTTATTTAATACTAGATTTCCTTTTCTAAAATCCTAAAGAAAAAATAATTAGAAATATTATTTGATAGTAATTTTCATTTTCATTTTTTTCTGTAATAAATATCTCACGATTGATAAACTTTATAATAAGATGATAAGAGAAAAATTTAAACAAAATGTAATTATTTAGTTGTATTTTTCTTTTTAAATATTTTAAACAAAAAATATAAGCAAATAATTTATTTAATACAAATTATCGTCTTCTAAACTTCTAATGAAAACATAATTGTCAGAAAAAAAATATTTAATAGTAATTATCCTTTTCTAACATCAAAAACGTAAGAAAGTTGTAAAAAAAATGTTTAATTAGTTTTCCTTTATTCAAATTCCTAATTAAAATGTTTTTGGAATAATTAATACTAATATTTATAAGAATAATCCAGTTTCCAGCTAAAATAGTTTATCATTTTCATTCACATCTTCGTGTGATCTACTCTTTTTTAGGTATCACATGTAGAGGAAATAACATGTGACATCCTGATTTTCAAGTGATGTTGATTTTTTTTAAAAATATATTTTATAATCATGTTGTCGTACATTAGTTACTGCCACAATTATACTTAAACATTGTACTTGTTGTTTTATGTAAGTTTGATGAGTAATGTGACTATTATGCTTATGTGTGATTATGTTTATGTGTGTTTGTTCGTATCGGCATATAAAATTGGTTATGCTATTGTAGATCATGATACTACATATTAAAATAAAAGAAAATGAATTTGAAATGGAATCTTGTATGTCATACTACTAAAGAATCAAAATCAAAGAAAAAGACTTTGTAATGGACAATATTACTAATAATTTAACCTACACAACATGATTACTAAGTAAATATCATAACCAGAAGTTATATGGAAAAACAAATTTTTATTCGTAGCATAAGTTTCATACCAACATATGCAAAATAGTCTTTCAAACTGAAATGACGTTAACTTCTTATATGTGTTTGCTATACAATAACTATCAACAAGAGTTAAGGTTAAACCTTAAAAGTTTTGGTTTATATTTTCCAAGTCCAGTCTAACAGTTATACATCACACTATCAAGAGTCACTACAACTCCATAGTTTCAGATTTTTAAAACATAACGACAATAGTCACACCATATATGCTAAAATAAACATATTTGATGTTTTATTTAGCAATATATTTGATATTTAACTGACTATAATAGTACATATTGATTGGTGTTGTGTACTTTTAAGAGAAAACGGCCAAAAAAGCATGAACTTTCAAATTTATGCCAAAAAAACCTCCAATCTTTTTAAAATAGCTAATTTAAATTTTAAATTTCGTTGACTGGGCCAAATCAGAAACTCAATTAAGTCCACGGTTAATTCATTAAACGTATGTAAGTTGCAAAACGACATCGTTTTGAAAATTGATATATAAGTAACAAAACGACATCGTTTTGTATATCTTCCTTTTTTTATCTTTTCTTCTTCTTCTTCTTCTTCTTCTTCTTCTTCTCTTTCACGACATAAAAAAATCTGCAAATCAAAATCCCAAATTGAAAACCCTAATTCTATAATCTCTCAATTCTCTAATCTCTTTATTAAGTTCAACATACATCTTTAAAACTCGGACAGCGAAAGAAGGGACGACCAGGATTTTCCTTCGTCTTTGATACCGAAATCGAAGCACCACGTCCACAGAAACACTGTCTCGGAAATCCACGAATCTCATCATCCGCACACACATAATAATACTTTGTTGCACGGCTCTCACTTTCCTCAGACATAGAGAATTAAAAGATTGGAGAATTAGGATTTTTTAATTTGGGGATTTTCTCTGTCGTAAAAGAGAAGAAGAAGAAGCGAAGATAAAAAAGGAAGATATACAAAACAGCGTCGTTTTGTTACTTGTGAATCAATTTTCAAAGCGACGTCGTTTTGCAACTTAACAGACGTTTAATGAATTAACTGTGGACTTAATCGGGTTTCTGATTTGGCCCAGTCGACAAAATTTGGAATTGAAATCTTATATATTAAAAGAGAAGTCATGACTTCACTTCATGTGTGATATTTTAAAATGGACTATCTAATAGAATTCATAACATTATATTATTCAATCATTAAATAACATTCATTAGATTTACTAATAACATTTATTGGGCTTATTAATTTTTTTATTGGGCTAATAAAAATTAGATGATCCATTGGATTTATAGATATTATAATAAATACATGTTTAAATTAAACTTATATAATTTAATATTGTAATAGTATAAGTCAATTATTTATATATTTTGATGTTAACTTTAAAAATTATATAGTTTATTTTTAAAAATAACAAAATCATCATTTTCTAACAATAATTAATCTATACTATATAATAATTAATCATCATTTTCGATATACACACCTTATATAATATATACCTATTTAGAAGTAAAAAATGTTTATATAAAAATAAATACCCGCGCGGTTGCGCGGGTTGAGATCTAGTTAGCTATTTAAAAAAGATTAGAGTTTTTTTGGCTTAAACATAAGTTCAAGCTTTTTTTTGCCTATATTTGAAAGTTCATGTTTTTTTGGCCTTTTTCTCGTACTTTTAATATATTTAATTGTGTTATTTTTAATTTTCCTTAAACAAGATAAATAATATTGAGAGTTCACAGTTCTATATGTTTCAATTAACTACAACTATTATTATTTTGAAAAGTAATTAAAAATATTAATAGATTATTTCAAACACCATAATTATTGAAATAGAAATAACATCAAAATTTATGTAAGAGAAAAATTATTATTACTAAAATTAAGACCAGTATATACTAAAAAAATTCAAGAACTTTTTTTTAACAAAAAAAATAGCAGTTATCTATTTTTACTCTATATTTAGAGATTGCTGTTATAGAGGAATATATTGGGTCATATCTCATCTTTCTTATAGAGTTCATTTTTTAGAGTGAAAATAACATAATACATTGGAGATGGTCTAATGTGAATTTTTTTTTTTCATTTTTATGTGTCCGTAAAAATTAAACATCATGCACGGGTCCATATCTAGTATATATACATATAGTAAAGATATAAAAGTGAATACAGAAAAAAAACTGTTGTTTTTATCTTGCAAGTTGTATCGGATGGTTTTTAATAACTTACCAAAAAGCCAAATATATTATTAAAGAAATCATTACAAAGAGCCAAGACATCTTAAAACTGCGACTGACAATGCCCAAAAATACAAAGTCATACAGTTATTGCAATCACATGTCAAAATTTTGTATATACTTGAAAAAAGTTGACTTTCCCTCGGAGTAAGGGGAAGCTTGAAGTGGAGCAGAAAAAAAAACAAAAGAGGAACATGACGTTTGTCTCCGTTAGGACAGGTCATAGCTTCGAGTCGACCACAATTCAAATGATATTTTACATATGGGCTCTTAATAAGACCTACAATTGTCAATGGGGTTGGTTTAAATCACTTGGCGATCATGGAGATTCTCATCATGTCATTCATGTTCTTCTGTTTAGCTTTCACTCTATAGCTCATCGAATGCCGGTACTATATACATCCAGATAAAAATATTCGTCTTCATCTCCAAACTTTTAACGACTTATTATACACAGTTATATGGTCTTCAAATAATGGATTTTTATTAATATTAGTTTTTTTTATTAGATTAGGGATTTCATAGAATTTTTTCTTTTTCTTTTTTCCAAATCTTCCTTACTACATATGGTATTTATAAATTTTCTTACAAATCCAAGATTTTTTAATATAATTTTTGTAGAAATTCTCCTGAATTTCTCTTTATTGGAAAATATGGATATCATCAATAATACATATCAACAATTATTTGGGATTATTAGAAAATAATTTTACACTTGAACTTCAATTGAAATAAATGCCATCTAAAGAAATAAACTTGAAATTTAGAGAGAAAAAAATCAATTATTGCATCATCTCTATGTAGAACATTTCGCTGCTCTTTTTAATAGTTTGATATCATCTTTAATTCGAAATCCCATTTGGGTCACGAATTCCTTTCTCTAGAATTATTATTAAACGTTTGGTGCATACTGGGAGAACGTTTACTGTAATTAGAGTAATTGAATTATTTTATCATTCCTGAAAGAGTGATTAGGAAGCAAGAGACTTTGGATAATAGTGTATATGTCTTTGTTTTTACTTGTCCATGCTACAGATTCGGGACTGATTTTGGTTCTTGCTTTCTTCAGTTAAAAGAGCGTATTAAAAGTAAGACCCTTTAGCATTATTGATCAATACATTGATCTCTGACCTTTTTTTGTTTATCTTTTTGAGTTGCAATCACTTAAAGTTGCTTATTTTTCTCATCCTCTTGATTTTTGTGTGTTTCTGTCAGGCTACTCATAAGATTCTTATCATATGTGTCATATTCAGCGTTGAGGCTTTGGCTGTAACAAAGAGGTATTGCTTTCTCTATGTAGCTATTGCTTTTTTTTTTTTGTGTTCAAAAGAAAAGAAAAAAAAAGCTATGCTTTTGTTATTTCAATTGCATCCTACTTGGGTTTCTTTCGTCTGGTTAGCTCCTTAAGTCTCTCTGATCGATCTGGCATCACTTCCTCATGTGCTCTGTCGCTTCTTAAGTGTGTCACGTATCACGTTCTTGCTTGAAGATAGTAAAAACTCACTCGAGAGTTTCTGGACAAAGTTTCTTTCAAATGGTTGAAGACACACGCTGGTTACGCAGTCCTAATGAGTGTATGTTGTTTGATAAAAGCTGGGAACTATTGCCGTGCACCGACTGATCCATTCATCAATGAAAATTATTATACAGTATGTCTCTAAACTTAGATTTTCAAGAAAGAGCTTATTGAGATTGGAGTTTAAAATATAATGTAAACTTTTAATGTTATTCATGTACAACATAGAGACTCCTAAACCTAAAGGTAATATGAATATAGATAATTACAAGGTATTAATGATCATTATCTCTAAGATTTATCTTTATCTTCTATACTCTCCCTCAAGTTGAAAGTGAGGTCATGAATTTCCAACTTGGAAAGAAGGTATCAAATGTAGTAGATGGTAGTGTTTTGGTTAGGAGATCAGCAGGTTATTCTTTTGTAGAAATGTGTTGAGTAGCGATTAGCTTGTCTTCCACGGCATCACGTACGGCATGACAATCAGACTCGACATGTTATATGCGTTCATGAAAGACTGGATTGGCTGCTATGTAGATAGCAGCCTTGCTGTCGCAGTAAAGATTCATAGGTTGAGAATGATTGATTCCAAAGGCTGTAAAAGTTGTTTGACCCACTTAAGTTCCTTCAAGGTAAAAGCCATAGCACGATACTCTGCTTCTGCAAAAGACATAGACACTGTATCTTGCTTCTTTGCTTTCCAACAAGCTGGAGACTGGCCAAGCAAGACAATGTAGGCACTGAGGGATCGTCGAGAAATATGACATGTGTTCCAATCCGAATTGCAATAAGCATTTTACTTGGAGATCAGAATCAGAACGAAGAAGGATTCCCTGAGTAGGTGAACCATTGATATAACGAACAATACGTAATGCAGCATTCCAATGGTCTTGATGCGGCTTCTGCGTACATTGAGACAACACATGAACTGCATAAGCTAGTTTTGGATGTGTAAACGTCAAATATATGAGACGACAAACTAGACACCGATAAGCTGTAGGATCAGTAAGGTAAGGAGACTCGGAGAGAAGTAGTTTATGGTTGAGCACTTGAGCTTGATGGCAACTGAAGACGGTTTCGAACCAAGTAGACCAGTTTCAGTGACAATGTCTAAAGAATATTTGCGTTGGGAACGAAAAATTCCCTCGTCATTGTGTGCTACTTCAATGCCTAGAAAATACTTCAGTTTTCCCAACTCTTTAATATGATAACACTTGTGTAAATAGTTCTTGAACTGTTGCATAGTAAAGAGATCATTGCTAGCAATAATCAAATCATCGACATAGATCAAAATATGAAGACGCACTGCTCCTTTTAGAAAAGAAAAATGAGATAGTCAGCTTTGCTCTGCTTGAAACCGTATGATTTCAAGGTAGTGGTAAGCTTAGAAAACCAACATCTAGGAGATTGTTTGAGGCCCTAGATAGATTTACGTAGTTGGCAAACCTTTGTTGGATCTGGATCTTCAAACCCTGGTGGAAGCTTCATATATACTTCTTCTTTTAAATAACCATGCAAAAATGTATTGTGAACATCCATTTGATGGATTTCCCACTTTTTAACAACAGCAACTTAAAGAAGAATTCGAACAGATGTAGGTTTAGCCACTGGGGCAAATGTATCAGTATAATCAAGATCTTCCCTTTGACAATTACCACATGCTACCAAGCGAGACTTTTTGCGAGTTTTCTTTCCATGTGCATCAAATTTAGTTTTGTATATCCATTGGCAAGCGAATGCCTTTTTACCAGGAGGTAGCTAAGTAATATCCCAAGTGTGATATGCTTCGAGTGCCGTGTATTCATCAGACATAGAATCATCATCATCAACTGAAGCCCCTTTTAGTTCTTAGGATCAGACGAAGATGTTAGTGTAGCTAAGAATGCCATGTGAGCAGAAGAAAAACAAACCTTAAATAGATAATTGGTAATGGGATAGGGCGTACCTGAGACCGAAGTAGAGGAACCGTGAATAGGGTCGGTGAAACAAGGGAGACGATGGGGGTGTACTAGCTTGTAATGCATTAACCACATAGTCTTGTAGGAGAACCGATGGTTTGCATGTACGATGGCCACGACCTAGTAACTCAGGGAGACCAGGCAAAGGAGGAGAATTAGTAGAAGGTAATGGAGAAATCAAGCGTGTTAACGTGGACTCCAGCAATTCGTCTGAGACCTCGGACAAAAACGCAGACGTCCACCCACGACGTACAAGAAGCCGCTCGGCTCGTAAGATCTACTCGACAAACCCATGACTGAACAAGAGGAAACTCTTTACTGGGAAGAGCATGAAAATTAGCCGATGAGCAAACTCGAAAAACTCACAGCAATCACCGACAAGCTCGGAAAAACGCTAGCGACAATTCCGAGATCCGCGACCTCCACAGTGATCTCCTGAAAACGGTGGCAGAAGTTAAAGCCGTGAACTCTCAAATCCATCACGCAACTACCTCTGCGCCAATAATCGATCGCCTGCTCGAAGAAGCCTACAAAACTCCCTTCACTGCCCAAATCATATACACTAGGGTGTCGGATCCCAGAAAGATCAAGATACATATGTATGACGGCACGACCGATCCCAAAGCACACTTGCAAACCTTTGATATCACATCTAAAATTACTCTAACATCTCATCTAAAATTACTCGAACATCTCATCTAAAATTATGTGATTTAAATTTTGTTTTTTAGTTGAAAAATTCCACTTAGACAATCTAAAATGACTAATGATGTCACAATGGAAAGGGCCAAATTCAGGGACAACGAAGAGATGCCGGCCAGTGCCGCCACTTCATTGAAAATCTTAAAGGAATGTCGGAAGTTTCCGCCAACTAGCATCAGAACTTCTCAAACGATATTCGATGTTCATAGATCCAAAACTTCGGACGTAGACCTCTAGAGTCTATCCCAGGAGGAAGACGAGCCTCTCCGAGATTTCATAAAAGAGGTCAAAACCGTCATGGCACGGGTAAGCGGAATCAGCGACAAAGTGGCCATCAACGCTCTTCGCAAAGCACTCTAGTACAAGTTAAAGTTTAGAAAATGGATATCTCTGGAAAAGCCGCAAACGATCCAGGACGCGCTCCTTAAAACCACCGACTACATCATCACTGAAGAAAAAACGAGGGTCCTGTCGCAAAAACATAAGCCGACAAATACCTCCTCGAAAGATCCGAGCCCGGGTCAAAAGTCCAAAAAGAAAAACTCTCGTAGCGGCAAAAAGGAAAGCCAGGGGGCCACAATTATGCCATCAACTCTAGACCGGAAACAGGGTGCACCATGAATACGTGGATCCGAAACCCCGCTTAAGATGAAAATGTCTTCGGCGACTTCCACCAAACCCGCGGTCACTCGACCTTCAATTTCAAAGTATGTGGAGAAAGGCTAGTCGGAAAATTGCTCGCAGGGGAATTCTCTGAGGTAACAAACGTCAAAGACCTCATCTGCGACTCTGATCGCCCTCCAAAACCCGATAAACCTCAGCAGACTGAAAACCCATCTCAAGTAAATCAGTCTAGCGTTAAACACGGCAGGAGATCGCAGAGTAAACATGATCATCGGAGATCACAATACTACAACGACTCCGTTCGGCTATCAAAGCGTACGAGCGCAAAGCCGAGACAAGTGCCAACTAGTCATTACCTTCGATGGAGAGGAAGCTGGCGGGATCGACCATCCTCACTCCGATCCATTCGTGATCGATCTTGTCATAAGAGATTTCGAGGTCGCCAGAATTCTTGTCGACACCGGCAGCACCGTCAACATTATCTTCCGAGATACCCTTAGAAGAATAAACATCCAGCTGGGCGAAGTCGTGCAATCACCAAAGCCATTGACTGACTTCTCCGGCACACATCAATGACCCTCGGTTCAATGAAATTGTCCGTCACGGCAAAAGAAATGACCAAGATCGTTGACTTTGCGGTCGTCAACCACCCGGCCATCTACAACGTCATTATCGACTTACCCCCTGAGCATCAAATTCCTGACAAACAACGAAATCACCGCAATCAGGGGATGTCAGAATCAGTCGAGACGCTGCCTCATGGCCGAACACAAGCTCAGACAAGTAACAACCACCTCGATGGTAAAGTCAAAACGCCCGAAACTAACTTCAGCATCAACTGAAAATGCCTCGGACGAAAGCGACTCCAGTGGAAGACTTCCCTGAAAGTCTTCTGTCATTACCTTAAGTTTGACCAGCATCACGGAATAAAAATCTAGAAGACTTCCACGTAAATCTAAAAATCTGAAATGACATTAATTTTTATATGAATTTTCTATGTAATGACTATCAACAAGAGTTAAGGTTCAACCTTAAAGGTTGGCCTATATTTGCCAAGTTCAGTCTTTCAATTATACATCACACTATCAAGAGTCACTACAACTCCATAGTTTCAAATTTTTAAAACATAACGACAATAGTCACACCATAAATACTAAAGTAAACATATTTGATGTTTATTTAGCAGTATATTTGATATTTAGCTGACTATCAATAATACATATTGATTGGTGTCCTGTAATTTTAATATTTTTAATTGTATTGTTTTTAATTTGTCGTAAACAAGATAAATAATATTGAGAGTTCATAGTTCTATATGTTTCAATTAATTACAACTATTATTATTTTAAAAAATTATTAAAAGTATTAATACATTATTTAAAACATCATAATTATTGAAATAGAAATATCAATCAAAACTTATGTAAAATAAATTTTTATTACTAAAATTAAGACCAGTATATACTGAAAAAATCAAGAATTAAGAGCATCTTCAAACCATTGTTATTTTAATTTCTATAATGGTATTTGAAGCTGAAATTTTTCCAACCCACCTCTATTTTGTTTTCTATAGTAGATATTTTTATTTTTTCTCTATTTATAAAGGAAGAAATAACAATATTCTATTTTTACTCTATATTTCGAGATTGTTATCATAGAGGAATATATTGGAGCATATTTTATCTCAATTAAAGAGTTCATTTATTTAAGAGTGAAAATAACAAAATACATTAGAGATGGTCTAATGTGAAATTTTTTTTTCACTTTTTATGTATTCGCAAAAATTAAATATCAAATATCCATATGTAGTTAAGAATATTTCCTAAATATTCTGTGAGCATCACAGACATTCGCTAGGTTGAAGTATAATAGAATTAACTAGGATAAGACCTGCGCAAGAATATACATAATTAAAATATAAAATTTTAGTATTGATAAATTTAAAACTTATATATAATTGTTTTATATGTATTTGAAATTTTAGAATTTTGGAATTTTTAAATAATTATCTATACATAAGATCAGAAACAATTGTAATTAGAATTGTAGATCAAATCTTAGAATTTAATGGACCTGATTTCATATATCTTTTCACTTTTTAGTGTTCGAGTGATGGAAAATAAACAGAGTGTCATTGGGCTTGATTGGTAGAGTATTAGCAAATTTCCTAATGTTTTTTTAAGAAGCAGTTGGTAAAATAATTGCATTTAAAATATATAAAGTTTCAAAACTAATTTAATATAATTTATTTATTTGTATAATAATATTAGAAAACTATATTTTTTTACAAATTATTATTTTTAAATAATTTTATAAAAAAATTAAGTTAGATTTTTAATTATTTTTAAAAACAATATTTTAAGTTTGTCAAATACAAAAAAAAAATTAAAATTAATTATGGTCATGATTTAACATAAACATAATGATTTAAAAAATTAAAAAAATTAACAAATTAAAAATTAACTCAGTTTTAATCATGATTTAACAATTTAAAAATCAATTATGGTTATGAGAAGTTTACGTTCACGTGTTAATCCTATTTATCTTCAATTTTTTCTTTTGTTGTGTTTTTTTGTATTTTGGTTATTACTCGATATAAATATTGATTTTGAAGTTTATTCTCATTTTGTTTATTTGTTTTGACCTGGGATTTAGAAAATATTTAAGATTTAAAATAATTAAAAAGATACATACTTAGGTTAAGATCTACACTTTATGCACAATAAGTATTTTATATTTATAATTTATTTTACAATTTTCTGCATATCATAAAATAATAAATATATATATTACATAACTAAGAAATTAGTCACTATTATGTAATAAATTGACGTATGCATATAAATTTAACTATCACTCTTTGTTATTCGCAATTAGCGTAAATAAATCAAAATAATCAATCTATTGTATATGATATATAATTAAATTTAAAGAATAGTTATATGGCACACTTTTAATATTGATATTTATTAAATGAGGTTTCTACTCATATGATTTTATGATTATTTCCATATTTGTGTAACAAAAACTTTACACCAACGATTTTTTTTTTATGTGAGATGTTTAGTAGTTTCAATAATTTATAATCATTTTTTAAAAAATGACATATTTCAAAATTAAAATATTAACTTTTTAATATATGTTGAAGACAATCAAAATATAAGTATGTATTTTCATACGATTTATAGTTTAATTAAAACGATATGAAATATATATATAAACTAAAATTATTTCTTCATATGGTCTTATAATCATTATATTTTAATATAGAAAACAAATTAAAACCTTGATCCTAAAAGTTTATGTGAGACTTTTAAGAATTTTAGTAATTTATACTCATTTTGATAAATTCGAAATACAACATACACACAAAAAAATCTAGATTTTTATTATATGATTAATGTAATTGTGTAATTTATTTTAATAATAAATAAATAAACAAAATGAGAAAAAATATACAGATTGTTATCAAATCTTTATTGTTTAAAATCATTAATTGTCATATATATTTTAATCACACTAGGTAATTTCGTATGTTTTATTTAAGGAAAGCATGCGAAACAATAAATATTTGATATATGCGACCAACTATAGTTTACGAAATATTATATTGCTAGAGAATATAATTTTTAGACTATACATTATATCACATGCTCTAGAATCCTTGGAATTTGAAATAGAAGCCAAATAGCTATGCCACATAGGATTGGTGTTATTTTTAATTCTTACAAATTTAAGGTTACAACTTTTTAAATGATTCTCAAATAATATATATAGGGGATAGGGGATAGGGGATAGGGGATAGGGGATATTCTTAAGACTTTTTTTAATACTGCATACATTCTCTGAACAATCCGACCTGTCTTAGTTAAGTATTAATCATTACAACAATCCTGCAAGATTTTCTGTTTTTGTTTTTTGTTTTTCCTTCTATAACCATAAACTTTGCAAGTTAAAAGTCCTACCAACCCAGAGTTCCAGCATTGTGCAACACACAGATGTTGACTTAACTTTAAATTTATAATTTTGGTGACGAGGTCCACGCATGCACTTCACTAGTGAAACAACAAAGAATGCATTAAGTAATTAATTAATCACTCGAAATTCCTTGCGTGTAATCAATAGATAATTGATAATAATGATATGACATAACAACATAAATTCATGCATGGATCTTGCAGGATTATAATCAAGAGATCATTCGATGCCTCATACTTGCATGTCACTCTACCCGTCTACCGTGCATATAAATAGAGACCATACTCTTCGATCATTCAACACATAATCAACAAACAAAACGCATCTCTTTTCACTATCACAACGATATGGATACTTATTTATTTTCTTTATTATCTCCACTCCTCGTTTTTGTTTTGTTTGTTCTTTTCAAGAAAACAAAGAAGCCAAAACATGTAAAAGCTCCTGAACCAAGCGGTGCATGGCCCATCATCGGCCATCTTCACCTTCTCGGTGGCAAAGAAAAACTTCTCTACCGGACCTTAGGAGAAATGGCTAACCATTACGGTCCAGCCATGTCGTTACGACTCGGGAGCAGTAAAGCATTTGTTGTGAGCAGTTTTGAGGTGGCTAAAGAGTGTTTCACTGTGAACGACAAAGCCTTGGCTTCACGACCTATGACTGCAGCCGCAAAGCATATGGGTTACAATTATGCTGTCTTCGGGTTTGCACCTTACAGCTCTTTTTGGCGCGAGATGCGTAAGATCGCAACCATCGAGCTACTTTCTAACCGACGCCTTCAGATGCTCAAGCATGTCCGTGTCTCAGAAATCTCAATGGGTAATTGTTTAAAAATTGTCAAAAACAATTAGTTATTAACAAGATACAGGATAATCACAATGGATCTGAGATTTAGGGGAATATAAACATTTTTAGGTTAATTTTAGTATATATAAAATGACAATTTAGAGACTATATGATCTGTAATAACTCTTTCATATTTAGGGGATTGTCTAGCATCTTTTTATACGACTTTGTTATTAATCATATCTTCTAAAGGATATTACAATAGTTGTTGAATACTGTTACGTTGTTGTGATACTATGTGATGTTTCACATGCATGCAGGTGTGAAAGATTTGTATTCCTTGTGGGTCAAGAAAGGTGGTTCAGAACCAGTAATGGTTGATCTAAAGAGGTGGTTAGAGGACATGACACTGAACATGATCGTAAGAATGGTGGCTGGAAAACGATACTTCGGTGGTGGCTCAGCAACCCCTGAAGAGACCGAGGAGGCGAGGCAATGCCAAAAGGCCATCACAAAGTTCTTTCACCTCATTGGTATATTCACGATGTCTGATGCTTTTCCGACATTAGGGTGGTTTGATCTGCAAGGACATGAGAAGGAGATGAAAAAAACGGGTAGCGAACTAGATGTGATTCTCGAGAGATGGATTGATAACCATCGGCAGCAGCGAAAATTTTCAGGAAATAAAGAGAACGATTCAGACTTCATTGATGTTATGTTGTCACTTGCGGAACAAGGCAAACTCTCCCATCTTCAGTATGATGCAAATACTAGCATTAAATCTACCTGCCTGGTATACCTTTAACTACCCAACTTATTTTTGTAAATGGATGTTAAGCTTGAATAGAAGATGATATTTATCATTATTTCTATTCTAATGTACATTACAACTTTCTTGAAATCGTTAGACCATGATTAACCTTAGTCTCTTAATTAACTCGGATTCTTACATTCGGCTAAGAGACGGTTCTTAATGTTTTTTAGATTTTGCTAAGAAAAGCTAAGACCACTCTTAAATAAGAGATATAAGAGCCATCTCTTAACCGAAAAATGTAAAAAAAAAAATGTCAAATCATGAGTTAAGAACCCCGACTAAAAAACGGGGGGTAATCATGCCCTTAGGCGGTAGTAAGTGTTTTATAGGGGTTTAGTGCTTAGGTGTGCGTAGACCGATTTTTCGTGTTAGAAAAATTATGTAGCTTATAACGTTTTTTAGATTTTGCTAAGAAAAGCTAAGACCACTCTTAAATAAGAGATATAAGAGCCATCTCTTAACCGAAAAATGTAAAAAAAAAATGTCAAATCATGAGTTAAATACCCCGACTAAAAAACGGGGGGTGATCATTCCCTTAGGCGGTAATAAGTGTTTTATAGGGGTTTAGTGCTTAGGTGTGCGTAGACCGATTTTTCGTGTTAGAAAAATTATGTAGCTTATGACTGATTTGTACATATTTAATGACACAAATTTGAATGATTAGGCACTGATTCTTGGAGGAAGTGACACAACAGCTTCAACCCTCACATGGGCCATTGCTCTTCTTCTAAACAACAGAGACATGTTAAAGAAAGCGCAAGATGAGATAGACCTCCACGTTGGCACAGACAGGAATGTCGAGGATTCAGACATAGAAAATCTGGTGTATCTTCAAGCGATCATCAAAGAAACATTGAGACTGTATCCAGCTGGTCCTCTCTTAGGCCCTCGAGAGGCGTTGGAAGATTGCACAGTCGCAGGTTACCACGTTTCTTGCGGCACAAGACTGATAGTAAACGTATGGAAAATCCAAAGAGATCCAAACGTTTGGGTAGAACCAAACGAGTTCAGACCAGAGAGGTTTCTTACAGGAGAAGCGAAAGAGTTTGACGTTAGAGGACAGAACTTTGAGCTGATCCCATTTGGTTCGGGAAGAAGATCATGCCCAGGGTCTTCCTTGGCTATGCAAGTGCTTCATCTAGGTCTTGCTCGTTTTCTTCATTCGTTTGAAGTGAGAACTGATTCGGATTTGGCTGTTGATATGAGTGAAAGTCCTGGCTTGACCATTCCTAAAGCAACGCCTCTTGAGGTTCTGATCAGTCCACGTCTTGAGAAACATCTTTTCGTGTGATATATATATGTGTGTTTCTGTTTGCTAAACGTAGGACTTCAATGCTATTATTGAAGGTACGTGTTTTTGATGTTTTCGTTCTAATAAAAGCCTACGTATGTATACGTTTACCCTTTGTTCGTTTCATATAAAAAATGTATTTCTTTTTCTTTAATTCGCACGTCACGGTCCTTTATGGTAGGAATGATATTTACCAAAATATTTTAATGCATAATTCATAAACAAATAATCAGCAAACTAAATCACTTTAAACCACAAGATGGGGAATAAAACTCATCCCATGTTAAGAAAGACGTTAGGTGCTAGTCGGATGGTTGGCGTGGATCAAGCGAAATAGCAAAAAATCGGGAGTTAGTTGGGGATCAATTGAAGATTAATTTTTACGAGTTTTCTATGTTTGGGATATATGTATCTATATTTATTAGTTTACGTAAACACTGGCAAAGAAATCACAATGTTCTAGTGGCAGTTGCATGTGAATTTAAGCCTTGCAAATCGAATTGGAGTACTTTACGACATGGCTTTGTCTTTTTTTTATATAATTTTTTTAATCAGTGGCATTAGTGTAGTTACATTATTTCTTCCTCCCGATATATTACGTTTTCTCTGCAATATTTTTTTTTTGCGGGCGTCAACCATGGATTAACCAAATCCACGAAATATATAAGCTTTTCTAGTTGTTTATACATCAAATACATAGAATTGTGCTTTATTCTTCGATTTAAAACCTTCCATACTTAAGAAAAAAAAATATTTATTTACAAATCCGATTTTATGACCGAATGTGGTGAAATCGCGCCACTGTAGTTCCATCTAACGTTATGGCGCTGCTTAATTGGGTTCCATGGCCGCGTTTTCGAATAGAGAACTCATCATATCTCAATGTGTTTAATGGGCCCTAGACTTCAATGTCTCAGTAATCACACACGGCCCCTATAAATAGATAACAAAGTACAGTTTTACAGAATCTATGATAGAAGTTTTTTCTTTTGTAAAAACCCTAGCTCCGAGTTCTGACTTTCTTATCTTAAACCCAGTTTATCACTTTGTTTGTTGTACCATCTACTCTATTAAAATAGAGTCATTTTTTTTATCTACTTATACAAGTTGTCATTTAAATTTGGACTATTTCTAGAATGTTACAAATAATATAAATCATATAATTGATTGAACTGTATTAATTAAATTAAACCAACACAAATAATGTAAAGATACGACCTTAATGTAAATTACCTTCAAAATACGGCAGGTATCTATGTGTATACCGAAAACACATATTTTCTCCTACAAATATGGAATGTTCTAGAAGAATATATATCATCAAAATATGGAAATCTACTAATTATACTTAAATTAAACCAGTGGTTATCTATGTAATATAGTCTTGGGCTTACTTTTATTTTCTGAACAAATTATATAGTTTGGTTTTGGGGCTTAGTATTAAAAAAAAAACTCCAAAAACATTGAATAAACTTTTCACCTTGAAAGATCAAAAAATCAATTATTATTTTCAGACTCAAAAGTTATTTAATACTTTTAACAAAACAAAATTATCTATAATTAATCATTTATTTAAATCATGTACTTTAAAACATGTTAATATATTTTTTATTTTAAATAACAATCACTTTGTTTTAATAAATTTAAATGGTAACTTTTAAATAATTTATTGTTTTATTTTTCTTAAATAATTTACTGATTAAAAAAATGCAAAGCAAAACCAAAAACCAAATCTAAAAACTAAAATCCAAAAGCAAAAGCTGAAAACACATGTTATATTTTTTTTGCTTTGTTTATTTACAAAATAAACTATTTTAATTTTTTTTTTTTAAATTGTTATCATCTTTTCAGTTTTAAATTAGATGTTCGATTATTTGAGATTTGTTTGTTGCTAAAAACCAAAAACCAAAATCTAAAAATAAAACTGAAACTAAAAACTAATGAAAAACAATCATCACCACAAATTTTGGTGAACTGATTTTATATCAAAATATTCTTTAAATTAAGACAAAACACAATTATATAAATTTTTAATCATAAAGAATTTCCGCGCTTTTAAGCGCGGGTCAAAATCTAGTCTATATTATTAAAACAGCAACATGACCTATTGATAAATGTTGTGTCTAATAACTTTTTTGCAGATTTTTATTTTAAATATAAATATAATTATATAACAATAACTAACTATCTACGGTGGGCTTTTTGCAAATTTGACTCAAAACTCCAAGTCAAACACAAAACTAACCTCTTCTTTTGACTCATCTTGTTTTTGTCCTATTCACCCCACATCTTCATTTTATTTACGAAAATGCCATTTATATGTTTTTTGAATTTTTTTTCGAAAATGGCATTTTTACTCTCTCAACCTCATCATCTTCAAGTATTTACAACAT
>CAKOAT010228043.1:0-35424 GCA_932364175.1 Eruca vesicaria subsp. sativa | reverse complement strand
GTAGAAGCGATGGGTGCGGAAACTTGTTGTTTCTCGACCGTTGCTTGCTTTGGGTCGTCTTCCGCGGGCGGTGGCGTGACCTTTGCCCGTTTTGGTTTCACAATTGCGACATGGAATTGCCTTAGCTTATGTTCGGCTAGGAAGCATGATCGCGATTGTCTTTGGCATTCCCCAGATTGCTGCGACTCCCGTATGAGTCGGGAATTTGATGCCTGAGTGATACGTCGACAGAACCGCCTTCATGGAATTTATCCAAGGCGTGCCCATGATCACGTTGTAGATGGCCGGGAAATCGACTACCGAGAAGTTGACGATTTTCGTCACTTCTTTGGCTACCACCGGTAGTCGGATTGATTCCAAGGTCATGGATGTCTCGCCGGAAAAGCTGGTCAACGGTTTTGGAATCGGTTCGACTTCCGAGAGATCTATTCCCATGCGTGATAATGTGTTGCGGAAGATCACGTTTACGGTACTTCCGGTATCGACCAGGATTCGAGCGACTTCTAGGTCACTTATCACTATGTCAATGACGAGGGGATCGGCGTGTGGTTGATCGATTCCGCCGGTTTCGGCGTCGTCGAATGAGATCACCCCATTTGGAGTGTCATCCGACGGCACCTTCCAACTCGAGCCGGTTTCGGCTTTGCGTTGGTAGATTTGATAGACGAGACGGTGTCGTTGTAATACTGCGATTCACCGATAATCATGTTGATTTTTCGGCGGTTAGCGTCGTTACCCTTCTCGTCTTGCCTTCGTCCGCGTTTTTCGCCCGACTGGTTCCCCTGAGGCAGAGTTTCCGCTCGCGAGTTCCTGTCGTTTTTCGGGAGGCGGTCCGAATCGCGGATGAGGTCCTTGACGCTGGATATCTCGGAGAGTTCTCCCGCGATCAGTTTTGCGGCAAGCCTGGCGCCGGGAACTTTGCAGTTCACGGTGGAATGTCCACGGGTTTGGTGGAGGTCGCAGAAAGAATTCTCATCGTAGTTCAAATTTCTCGTCCACGTGTTACCCGTAGTTCGCCCTTGTTCCGATCCAGAGTTAATGGTGTAGTTGTGCACCCGTTGGAGATCCTGCCCCTCGTGATGGACGTATTTGTCGTTATGAGAGTTTTTCTTTTTCTGCTTCTGCTCGGACGCGATATCCTTTGCGGATGCTTTCGTCGGCTTATGCTTTTCGGACAGGACTTTAGTCTCTTCCTCAATGGTTATATAATCGGTAGCCTTGTGGACCGCGTCCTGGATTGTCCGCGGTTTTTCGAAAGTTATCCACTTTCGGAACTTCGAGTTGAACTAGAGCGATTTCCTGAGCGCGTCGATGGCGGCTTTTTCGCTGATTCCGCTAACCCTAGCCCTGACGAGTTTGAATCTGCTCATGAAATCGCGGAGGGATTCGTCCTCCTTCTGTGACAAGCTTCGGAGATCAGCGTCAGAGGTTTCCGGATTGATGAACATCGAATACTGCTTCAAGAATTCGGAAGCTAGTCGGCGGAAACTTCCGATAGAATTCCACCTAAGTTTGGCGAACCATGACCGAAAGTTTGGCTCGTCCTTTTCATGATCCTTGAGTTTGGCTCGTCCTATGGTGATCTGGAAAGCCAGCAGGTGCGCTTTGGGATCAGACATCCCATTGTAAGTTGGCACCTTAAGTTTCCCGGGATCGGGTAGCTTGACCTCGGTGATGCGAGCAGTGAAGCGTGTTTTCCGAGATTCGTATAGCAGCCGATCGATTTTGGGTGCGGTGCTGGTAGCTTGACCTCGGTGATGTACTCGCACAGATCGCGAATCTCTGTCAGGTCGCCAGCAGTTTTCCGACCTCGTCGGCGTTTGCTGTGAGTAACCGGAGATCGCTCCTTGACAGTTTTTGCGTATCGCGCAAAGTGGAGCTCCTCCTCGTCTCCAGTTAGGGAACGCTCGGGAGAAGACTCCGGCGGAGGGCTGCGAGTTTTTCTCCTCCTAGGATGGACGTCAGCATCTTCGTCTGACGAGTCGGCTTGGTCGCTCGTTTCCAGGTTAACCCTTTCGATGCTGTCTCCCTCGGTCTCCTGTTCGCGAGTAGGAGATTTTTCCGATTCGTTTAGTGTCGCGTCAGGGTTATCTTTTCTGGAATTCTTCTCCGGTAAGTTACCCCGCTCGGTTCTGGGGCGATCCATTGGAGTCGCGAAATCGAGCCTCATTCCGCGGATTTTAGTCGTTCCGCGGGGGCGAATTGCTCTGGTTTTCGCGTTTAGGGTTTCAACCTGTTTTGCGAGCGAACCAATGAGCTTTTCCTGCTCTTCCGATTTTTTGTTAAACTCGGAGAGAATCTTTTCGATGGTCTCAGCGTTAGCGTTTGTAGCGTTGGCCGCGGGCGCATCTTGTGGTGGTGGTGTTTTATCAACGTTGTCGCGTTCGTCGCGAGTTTGTTGGTCACCAGTCATCGTTTCTTCGTTGGGCATGTTGCGGTTTTGAGTGTAAGATAGATCCGAGCCCCCCTCCTTCTAGCGCCAAACTGTGGGAACCGAAATTCACCTACTGTCGATTTCCATAAATTAGAGAACTTTGAGTAAACCCTAAGTTCCCAGAGGATCCGGCTATCTGCGGAACCGCACAACAACAATTAAGAAAACGATGGATTTGAAATTAAAGTAAGAAAAACGAGACTGAAGGCAAGTAGGATCTTATTCCGAATCTGCGTAAGAACGGTTACAACGAGAGTGGCCTTAGCTGCGTGAGCCGTCGGCAAAATCCCTAACTCTAGTAGTCTAAGACCGAAAACCCTAGTGGAGACGCAGCTCGATAACAAAAACGGAAATATTCCTAAACGCTAAGTTTGGTGCTGAAAGCTCTGAAAAACGTGTCTCTGCTTCTGCTCTATGCCTCTTGCTTATATACTCCCTTCCTGGGCGGTTTAGTCTTTCCATTTTTCTCAGATTCGATTTTATCGGGAATCTTCCATTTATCTCGATCTTCCTTTTTTCCCGCGGAATCTTCTATTTCTCTTGAAACTTGCCATTTACCTTCAAACTTGACTTTTATCCTTCTGCGGGTGAATCGTGAAAACGTTATCTTATCTTCGGGTTAGAGTTCGTTAAATTCGCGAGATGGGCTTTTATCACGTTTTTAGGACCTTCCGAGCCGTTCTGCGATAAATCCGTTTTACGACTTTGTACGTGATCGTTTCCTGATCCGATGCTATTTTTAGTAAATTCCCGAGTTAATCGTAAAGTTTAGCTATGTTCGTTTTCATAAAACGACTTCTCGAGTTTTATAAAACGATTTCTCGAGTTTTATAAAACGATTTCTCGAGTTTTATAAAACGATTTCTCGAGTTTAATAAAACGACTTCTTGAGTTTTATAAAATGACTTCTCGAGTTTTATAAAACGATTTCTCGAGTTTTATAAAAAAAATTCTCGAGTTTTATAAAACGTATTTTTATTCTGACTTTTGCAGAGACTTTTAGCCATTGATTCCGTCGTGACCGATTTTGACACCAACAAAGCTCCAAAGGTTAACATCAGAAGTTCCTCTATCTATAAGCGTAGAGTAGTGCTTAAGGAATTATGAGGAGAGTTGACGGAAACTTCTGATGGAATTTCGCTTGAGTCGATAGAACCATTCGAGGGCTGCTCCTTTTAGGTTTTTGAAGAAGAGGCCAAAATAGCCGGCATCCCTTTCGCCTTTCCTGAGTCTGGTCCTTCCCATCATAATCTAGAAAGCTTGCAGGTGCGCTTTGGGATCAAAAGTGTCGTCATATGTCGACAACTTAATCTTTCCCGGGTCTGACACCATGGTTCCGGTGATGCGAGTTGTGAAGGGTGTTTTCCGAGCCTTCGTCAAGCAGACAATCGATTTCAGGCACGGTGCTTGTAGCTTGATGAATCTGAGATTTCACCGCCCTTACTTTCGAGGCTGTTTTAGTGATGTGTTCGCGGAGATCGCAAATCTCAGGGTCGTGATTAGTGTTTTTCCGACTTTGTCGGTAGGTTCTACGAATGACCCGAGCTTGTTCTTTGGCCAGCTCCTCATGTTCCACGCAGAAGGTGTTTTCTTATTTTGCTGTCATAGGATGATTTTGAAAAGAGTCATGCCGAGTACTGCGGCTCTTTCTTCTCCTCAGATGAACGCCAGCGTCATCCTCTGAAGGGTCAGAGTGGTCGCTGATATCCAAATCGACCTGTTCAACACTGTCGTCCTCGGCTTCCTGTGAGGTGGAAGGTGTTCCGAGTCTTTTTGTGCCGCACTAGGGTTAAAATTGTAAGGAGGTTGTTTCGACGAGTTTCCTTTTGCGTTGACGGTCTGTCCAAGGGAGTCGCCAAGTCGAGTCTTCTTCCGTGAAGCTTTGTAGCTCCGCGGAGAAGGATAGCTTTGTTTCTCGCGGTTAGGTTTTCGACCTGTTTATTGAGATAGCCTACAACTACAAGCTTTTCCTGTTCTTCCGACTTCTTTTTGAAAGTGGTTAACATCTCCCAGAACGTTGTGGCGTTAGCGTCTGATCGAGCATTTTGCGGCTGAGTTGACCCCCCCCCCTCATTTTAGCGCCAAACTGTGGAAACCAAACTTCGCACTGTCGATTTAAGAAACTAAGGTAAACCCTAATTTCCCAGAGGTCTCACAGATCTAAACAACCACACGTCAAACAATCAGAAACACGAGATAAACAAAAGACAAATATATGAAATCCTAAAGAGAGCAAAAGAAGTTCTTATTCCGTATCTTCGCAAGAGCGTTACAACAAGGTAAGAGCCTCGGCTGAAAGATCTGTTTCCGTGATTCCCTAGATCTAACACCTAAGACTGCAAAAACCCTAGTTGAGTTCGCAGCTCGATAACAAAAATGGAAAATTGCCTATTTCTCTAAGTGCTAAGTTTTCTGAGTGCAAAAGAGTTTTTTTTTGTTCCTTAGCTTCACCTCTTCATATACACTCCTCTACTAGGAAGTTTAGACATTCCTTTTTTGCCTCAAGTTGAGTTTATCTCTTTCTCGAAAATCTTCCATTTTTCTCGATCTTCATGATTACCTTTAGAAAACTTTCATCTATCTTCAAGACTTGAAATTTATCTCCTTCTGCGGAAAATAAGTAAACCGTCATAATATCTTTGGGCTGTACTTCGTTTAAAAATCATAAGTGGGCTTCTTCCGTGTTTTTGGACCTTTTAGATCGTTTTACAATTTTGAGCGTTTTTATGATTTTAAAGAAGTCATATTTGATACGGCGTTGTTTTCCCGTAAATTAGTTCATGTTTCTCGTATAGTCTAGACAATCTTGGTGTTATGCTAACTGTTTCCGTTTTATATGATTAACTTGAACTCATACAAGAAATCGAGTATTTGCGGTTTTTGTTGTTAAGTTCCAACTGTGACTCCGATCAAGATGAAACGAGAGACGGTTCGACTACTGTTCAGAGTAAAATCAAGTCAAAGGTGTTTAATGTCGTGTCTTACTTGCCACCGGGGGAGTTGGATGTCACGTTTCCTCCTACTCGCCACCGGGCGAGTTGATCGGTGTGGTCCTGACTTGCCCGGTGGCGAGTCGGACATTGCGTATCCAACTGCTTGTTATAGTTTGTAGGTGTTTTGATTGTTCGATCTTTGAGTTCAAAAGTACTTGTTCGAGGAACTGGGAATCATCTGGACACGTACTTCCTCTTTTTAAATCGTACAAGGTCTTTTTATATCTTTTCTGTACTTCGTTACGAGTCTTTCGTAACTTCGGGTCTTTGCTGAGTTTTCTGATACTTTTTCCGTAGGATTTTTGTCATTGACTCCCTCGTAACCGATTTTGACCACAACACATACAACTCTCTCAAAAACAGTTAGGTAGACAAAGTCGGTTTTCTTAAAAGAGAAATCCATCAACTTGATAAAACTTCCCACTGGTATGTTTCTTGCTTTCCTCAAATTGAAATTTATCATCTCATAATAAGATTTTATTTGTTCAAAGCCTAGCAACTTAGCTTCCATAGAAGTGAAAAGAGTGTACCTTCTAGAAAGTGCATCAGCCACAATGTCTTCCATACCTTGCTTGTAATGGATTACATAAGGAAACTCCACCCATCTGGCATGTCTCTTGTTAAGCTTGGGATGTCCTTTCAGGTGCTTCAAAGACTCATGATCACTGTGTATAACAAACTTCTTTGGCCAGAGATAGTGGTGTCAGGTTTGGAGTGCTCTAATCAATGCATTGAGCTCATTGTCATATGTTGGGTAGTTCAGCATTGGCCCATTCAGTTTCTGACTGAAATATGCTATTTGTCTCTTCTCTTGCATAAGCACAGCTCAAATATCTACGCTAGAAGCATCACATTCAATTTTAAAGGTGTTAACAAAATCTGGAAGAACTAACAAAAGAGCATTAGTTAACTTCCCTTTCAAAATCTGGAAAGCCTCTTCTTGCGCCTGCTCCCACTTGAATCCCACATTCTTTTTGATGACTTCAGTGAGAGGATCAGCTGTGTTGCTACAGTCGTTCACAAACCTTCTGTAGAAACTGGCTAGGCCATGGAAACGTCTAACCACTCACACGTTCTTAGGACTCAGCCAATCTCTGATGGCTTTCACATTCTCCTCATCAACTTTAATTCCCTGATCTGTTACAACAAAGCCTAAAAAAAATAACGTTATCTATCCAAACAGTACACTTCTTAAAGTTAGCAAACAAAGACTCTTTCCTCAGCAATTCTAAAACAGATTTCCAGTGATGCACATATTCATTCATGTGTCTGCAGTGAATCAAGATATCATCAAGATAAACTACAACAAAATTTCCAATTAATGATCTCAATATGTGGTTCATCAGCCTCATGATTGTACTAGGTGCATTGGTGAGCCCAAATAGCATAACTAACCATTCATACAATCCATGTTTAGTTTCGAAAAACAGTTTTCACATCACCTTCTTTCATCCTAATTTGGTGATAACCACTTTTCAAATCTACTTTAGAGAACACACAAGAACCATGCAGCTCATCTAATTTGTCATCAAGTCTAGGGATAGGATGTCTGTACTTTACAGTGATGTTGTTGATGGTTCTGCAATCCACACATGCGCCAGCTTCCATCTTTCTTTGGCAATAGAAGCACTGGTACTGCACATGGACTCATTCTCTCTCTAATGTGGCCCTTCTCGATCAGTTCATCAACCTGTTTTTGAAGTTCTTTGGTTTCTTCAGGGTTGGTTCTATAGGCAGGGCGGTGTGGAAGAGAAAGTCCCGGGGCCAGGTCTATCTGGTGTTCAATCAAGGGAGGCAAGTTACTGGGGCTCTCATCTGGAAACATATCACCATATTCGTGCAAAAGAAACTCAAGTTCACTAGGGAGAGCCGGTGCAAGGTCAGAAGAGGACATTAATGCTTCTTTAAAAATAAAAAAGCATAGATTACTAGAGATACATAGCTTTCTTAACCTCATTATTTTTGGCCATGAGGTGTATCTTTTTCTCTTATTTTCATCAGCCGGCTTATCTTTATTTTTAGCTTCTTGTCGCCTCTTCTTGAGTTGTATCTAATCTTCATGAACTTCTGGTGGTGAAAGTGGAGCAAGCAAAATCTTCTTGTCCCAGTGAGTGAAGGAATGACGGTTTGTAAACCCATCATGAATGACTCTCTTATTCCTTTCGGAAATACGTATTCCTTTCGGAAATCAAGCCATCTCGTAGTTCTGATTGTTTGCGCGAGTGTGCTTACTCGACTGTCGCAGGCTTCTCGATCGCTTCAGTTGCGGAATCGATGTCTTTGTCCGGGATTGTCTCCTCCGACCGGGTAGAAGCGATGGGTGCGGGAACTTCTGGTTTCTCGACCGGTGCTTGCGTTGGGTCGTCTTCTGCGGGCGGTGGCGTGACCTTTGCCCGTTTTGGTTTCGCAATTGCTACCGCCAATTGCCTCAGCTTATGTTCGGCCAGGAAGCAGGATCGCGATTGTCTTTGACATCCCCAAATTGCTGCGACTCCCGTAGGTGTTGGGAATTTGATGCCTAAGTGGTATGTTGACAGAACCGCCTTCATGGCATTTATCCAAGGCGTTCCCATGATCACGTTGTAGATAGCCGAGAAATCGACTACCGCGAAGTTAACGATTTTCGTCACTTCTTTTGCTGCGACCGGTAGTCGGATTGATCCCAGGGTCATGGACGTCTAGCCGGAGAAACTGGTCAACGGTTTTGGAATTAGCTCGACTTCCGAGAGGTCAATTCCCATGCATGCTAGCGTGTTGCGGAACATCACATTGATAGTACTTCCGGTATCGACCAAGATTCGAGCAACTTCTAAATCGCTAATCACTAAGTCGATGACGAGGGGATCGGCGTGAGGTTGGTCGATTCCACCGGTTTCAGCAGCGTCGAATGAGATCACCCCTTTCGGAGAGTCATCCGTCGGCACCTTCCAACTCGAGCCGGTGTCGGCTTTGCGTTGGTAGGATTTGATAGACGAGACGGTGTCGTTATAATATTGCGATTCACCGATAATCATGTTGATTTTGCGGCGGTTAGCGTCGTTACCCTTCTCGTCTTGCCTTCGTCTGCGGTTTTTGCCTAGCTGGTTTCCCTGAGGCGGAGTTTCCGCTCGCGCGTTCCTGTCGTTCTTCGGAAGGCGATCCAAATCGCGGATGAGATCCTTGACACTGGATATCTCGGAAAGTTCTCCCGCGACCAATTTTGCGGTAAGTCTGGCGCTGAGAACTTTGCAGTTCACAGTGGAATGCCCACGGGTTTGGTGGAGGTCGCAGAAAGAAATCTCGTCGTAATTCGAATTTCTCGTCCATGTGTTACCCGTGGTTCGCCCTTGCTCCGATCCGGAGTTGATGGCGTAGTTATGCGCCCCTTGGAGATCATGTCCCTCGTGATGGACGAATTTGTCGTTACGAGAATTCCTCTTTTTCTGCTTCTGCTCGTACGTGTTATCCTTTGCGGAGGTTGTCGTCGGCTTATGCTTTTCGGACAGGATTTTTGTATCCTCTTCGATGGTTATGTAATCAGTAGCCTTACGGAGCGCGTCCTGGATCGTCCGCGGTTTTTCGAGAGTTATCCACTTTCAGAATTTTGATTTGTACCAAAGCGACTTTCTGAGCGCGTCGATGGCGGCTTTGTCGCTAATTCCGCTAACCCTAGCCATGACGAGTTTGAACCTACTCATAAAATCGCGGAGATATTCGTCCTCCTTCTGCACCAAGCTCCAGAGGTCGGCGTCGGAGGTTTCCGGGTTAATGAACATCGAGTATTGCTTCAGGAATTCCGAAGCCAGTCGACGGAAGCTTCCGATCGAATTTCGCCTAAGTTTGGCGAACCATTCGAGCGCTGCTCCTTCTAGGTTTTCGACGAAGAGACGGCACTAGCCTGCGTCCTTTTCGTGGTCCTTGAGCTTGGCTCGTCCCATGGTGATCTGGAATGCCTGTAGGTGTGATTTGGGATCAGACGTCCCATCGTAAGTCGGCACCTTAATTTTTCCGGGATCGGGCAATTTGATATCGGTGATGCGGGCCGTGAAGGGCGTTTTCCGAGACTCGTATAGTAACCGATCGATTTCGGGTGCGGCGCTGGTAGCGTGATGAATCTGAGATTTCACCGCTTTTACCGCTTCGGCCGTTTTAGTGATGTATTCGCGGATATTGCGAATCTCGGTCAGATTGCCAGCAGTTTTCCGACCTTGTCGGCGTTTTCTGCGAGTAACCGGAGATCGCTTCTCAGCAGTTTTTGCGTATCGCGCAAAGTCGAGTTCCTCCTCGTCTCCAGTAAGAGAACGTTCGAGAGAAGACTCCGGTATAGGACTTCGAGTTTTTCTTCTCCTAGGATGGACGTCAGCGTCTTCGTCCGATGAATCGGCCTGGTCGCTTGTCTCCAAGTTGACCCTTTCGATGCCGTCGCCCTCGGTCTCGTGTTCGTGAGTAGGAGGTTTCTCCGATTCGTTTAGCGTCGCGTCAGGGTTATCTTTTCCGGAATCCTTTTCCGGTAAGTTACCCTGCTCGGTTCTGGGACGATCCGTAGGAGCGCTGAAATCGAGCCTCCTTCCGCAGATCTTAATAGTTCCGCGGGGGCGAATTGCTCGGGTTTTCGCGGTTAGGGTTTCAACCCGTTATGCGAGCGAACCAATGAGCTTTTCATGCTCTTCCGATTTTTTGTTAAACTCGGAAAGCATCTTTTCGATGGTCTCGGCGTTAGCGTTTGTAGCGTTGGCCGCGGACGCATCTTGTGGTGGTGGTGTTTCTTCGTTGGACATGTTGCGGCTTCGGTGTAAATAGATCCGACCCCCCCCCCCCTCCTTCTAGCGCCAAACTGTGGGAACTGAAATCCACCTACTGTCAATAAATCATAAATAAGGAAACTTCGGGAAAACCCTAAGTTTCCAGAGGAACCGGCTATCTGCATAACCGCACAACGAAGATTAAGAAAACGACGAACTTAGAAATTAAAAGAGAATAAACGAAATCGAGAGCAAAGAGGTTCTTTTTCCGAATCTGCGTAAGAACTGTTACAACGAGAGTAACCATAGCTGCGTGACCCGTTGGCGAAATCCCTAGAAGTCTAAGAACGAAAACCCTAGTTGAGACACAGCTCACTAACAGAAAAAGGAAATATTCCTAAATGCTAATTTTGGTGGTGAGAGCTCTGAAAATCGTGTCCCAGCTTCTGCCCCATGCCTATTGCTTATATACTCCCTCTTAGGCGGTTTTAGTCTTTCCATTTTGCCCGAAACTGAGTTTATCTGGAATTTTCCATTTCTCTCGATCCTTCCTTTTCTTCCGCGGAAATCTTCTATTTGTCTCCAAACTTGCCTTTTGTCTTCAAACTTTACATTTATCTTCCTTCCGCGAGTTAACCATCAAAACGTTATCGTATCTTTGGGTTAGATTCTGTTGAGATCGCGAGATGGGCTTTTATCGCGTTTTAGGACCTTCCAGACCGTTTTGCGATAAATCCGTTTCTCGACCTTGTACGGAATCGTTTCCTGATTCGATACCGTTTTTAGTAAATTCCTCGAGTTAACCGTAATGTTTGTTTCTCGGTTTATTGTTTCCATCTTTTACGATTTACTCGACATTTTTATTAAAAACGCGTTTTTTACGATTTACTCGACGTTTTTATTAAAAATACGTTTTTTACGATTTTAACGAAAAATCTCGGATAAATCGTATAGTTTAGGCAATGTTCGGTGTCTTGTTTAACCGTTATCGTTTTATACGATTTCTTTTCGAGAAAACGGAGTTTTACGGTTTTTAACGTAAAACTCGAACGATAAGTCGGATCGAGACGAAACGAGAGACATTTCGGGCGTGGTTCAGAATGTGACCGTGTCGAAGGAAGTAAGTTTCGAATCGGGGATGCGGGAGATCAAGGCTCGGGATGGTCGGTTCAATGTACGGAGAGTCGAACCGGTCCGATCCAGCTCGCCAGTTTGACGAACTGCCCGGGAAATCTCTAGTTCGCCTGCTGGCGAACTAAGCCAGCTTGGCTTAGTTCGCCAGCAGGCGAACTAGTCGGGGAGTGCCTAGTTCGCCTGCTGACAAAATAAGCCAGCTTGGCTTAGTTCGCCAGCAGGCGAACTAGTTGGAAGCTTCTAGTTCGCCTGCTGACGAACTAAGCCAGCTTGGCTTAGTTCGCCAGCAGGCGAACTAGTCGGGGACCTTCTAGTTCGCCTGCTGGCGAACTAAGCCAAGCTGGCTTAGTTCGCCAACAGGAGAACTAGTCGGGAAGCTTCTAGTTTGCCTGCTGGCGAACTAAGCCAGCTTGGCTTAGTTCGCCAGCAGGCGAACTAGTCATGACTAGTTCGCGTTTTGCGGCGGTTTCGGGTTTTTGCAATTTTGTAAAAGATTCTCGAGTTTTATAAAACAATTCTTCGAGTTTTTATAAAACGATCTTCGAGTTTTATAAAATGATTCTCGAGTTTATAAAATGATTCTCGAGTTTTATAAAACGATTCTTCGAGTTTTTATAAAACGATCTTCAAGTTTTATAAAACGATCTTCAAGTTTTATAAAACGATCTTCGAGTTTTCTAACGACTTCTCGAGTTTTGTAAAACGATCTTCGAGTTTTATAAAATGATTCTCGAGTTTTATAAAACGATTCTTCGAGTTTTTATAAAACGATCTTCGAGTTTTTATAAAACGATTTTCAAGTTTTATATAACGACTTCTCGAGTTTTATAAAACGATTCTCGAGTTTTATAAAACGATCTTCGAGTTTTATAAAACGACTTCTCGAGTTTTACAAAACGATTCTAGAGTTTTATAAAACGATCGTCGAGTTTTATAAAATGATTCTCGAGTTTTATAAAACGATCTTCGAGTTTTATAAAACGATTTCGAGTTTTATAAAACGACTCCTCGGGTTTTATAAAACTATTCCTTTTGTATTTTTTGCGGGGAATTTTGGCTATTGATTCCGTCGTACCGATTTTGACCTCAACATCACATTGTTATATTACCTCATCCCAGTGCTGCTATGGGATATGATGTTCTACTATGGAAGCAGAGCGATGAAAAATATGCTCAGAAGTTTTCCACATGTTGTACTTGAGATCAGATTTGAACTATCAGACTAGAAGTGGTTTTGTGCAACATTGTATGGTTTAAGTAATTTGTCTCTCGTCAATATTGGATTACTTAGATGGCTGGTTGTTATAGAATAGACACATGGGATTCATGCAATGGGGTCAGACTCATATATGCACAATGTGTGGAGAACCAAAACTAAACGAGAAATAACCTCTTCTTTACATGTCTTGGTCTTTTTGGGACTTGACCCTTTCACATTTAAAGCCCAATGGTCTTTCCAAAGTCGGGTTACAACTAGCTAAAAAGGCATCCTAGTCAACTATTATTGGATTTATTGGTAAGCGTGTAATGCATGAGAACACCAAAACTCACCGAATTCAACTTAGTCTATAAGTACCCTCAAATTATCTTCAATACTTGCTCTAAAAGATGGAAATGGAGGAGACAACACAGCTCTGAACAGATGGATCCCTATATTCCCTTTGGTTAGCCATTAAGATTTTACTTCCTCTATTTTTGTTTTCAACTTGATTTAGTTGATTATTGTAGAGTATTTGTATGTGCTCTAAAGCTTATCCTAGTACTCTCTCATATTTGCTCTCCATGTTTAGGAATAATAGTTTCTAAGAAAAAAAAATTGCTGTTATATAAATTAAAATAAAATTTATCTTGTGTGAAGACTAAGTATAACTTACTATTTGTTTGTCAACAAGCATAATCTAATATACTCCCTCCGTTTCAAATTATATGTCATTCTAGAGTAAAATTTTCGTTTCAAAATAAGTGTCGCTTTATAATTTCAATGCAAAATTTATTGATTTTAAATATTCTATTTTTTTCATTGGTTGAAAAGTGGTTAGGTGTATAGGTAATTGTGTTTTTATTTTGAAAATATGTAAAATTAATTGTTTTTTTAATCTGTGTGCAAAACTCTAGAATGACAATTAAATTGAAACGGAGGGAGTAAATCATGTTTGCAAAATAAGAAGAAAGAAAATAAAATGGTGCTCATTCCACCGCCGCAACTCCTCCCACCACTCTGCCTCTGCTGCTCATTCCAACTTTAGCATCAAACCACAGTCACCGGTCACCCTACACCTGTCCAAAAAATTTTCTAGTTCTTCTTTACTTTTGTTAATCCTATCCGTATGTTAGATAAACTAGAAAGAGAGTTTGTATGTCATAAATGTTGAAATCAAATTTTGAAAAATTGTAAAAGTTTTTTTCTTTTGTTTTCTAGTGTGGTTGTTAATAGTGATTTAATTCGTGATTTTCATGATGTTTGATTATAATCAGACTATTATGTCGAAAATTCTTATAAATCTCTTCAGTATTCGTATTGATTACATTGACTGATCCACCGTCGATCGACAACACCGAGCCTTACTGAATGTCGGAGCAAACGATCTACACCAACCGTTTATGACTTATTGGTCCAAGATATCCGTGCTAGACACACTGTCTCATGAGCTTCCTTGCTGTCCTTTAATGAAGTCCATGCTTGAGAGGAGTAAAGGATCTCGGTGCCGGGAAAAGCCCACCTACCGCCTTGAGTATCTCTAATCTAGCACACCTCATTATGGGAGAAGGGAGAGACAAAGCAAAGCAACAACTTGTTACGTAGAGAGAATGGAGAGATGAGAGTTTTATCTGTATTGTGATAAGTATACACTGTTAGTTAGGGATTATTAATATTTTTTATCAAGGAAAAGGTAAAGCATAGCACATTATTTGGTATTGGTAGAAAAAATTCTCTTTGTCAATTTAAATAAATAATATAGAAATTAAAATTAAAAAGAATGACATGCCATTATAAATAATTTAAAAACAAAATGCAGAATTCTAGTAGGAATTCTACTTTAATTAGTATAGATATTAGTGAACTGAAAACACTCTTTTATCTAATGTATTAATATCATTGTACATTAGTAAAGGAAAATCCGGTAATTTTGCTTTTTCATTTATTTATATAACTAATTTATATTTTTTTGCATGAAATCCTAATTATCTTTTTATCGGTGTATTTCCACCAAAATCGCCCTTATTAGAGTAAGGATAACTTTCATTATTAGTTGATTTTTACAAATCAGGATATATACACAAATGCAGCTTGGCCAAGAAAAAATAATTTACACAAATGTAGAAATTACAACTTTCTCAATTAGTTAATTTACAAAAATCTGGGCTTATACTCTGACAAGCAAAGCAATACATTTATTTTTGTTGCTGTGAATACTTATAAGATTTTGTTTAAGGTGAACGCTTTTTTGTTGTGTGAGGAGGGGAGGGGGGGGGGATTGGGATCGGCTCATCACATATTTCATTGACATTTTTGATTTTCTTTCTCAACCAAAAATTAAATTTAAATTCCATTTCTCCAAGGCATCTTAGAAATTACAAAACTATACATTATAAACTAACAACTAATCAATTAACTAACAATTAATCAATTAGGACCCCAACAACTCAAATACATAACCGTTCTGAGCGATTCTTCACACTTCTTCGCCTTTTCACTCTCATCAGACGAGTTAACTGCGGCGGCAACAGAAGAGGAGAACCTTTTCCCCTGAGCAACAGTTCGGACATTGTTCCGGAGATGCTGATTCACCGACCGGAACATGTAGTTCCACCGACAAAGACCCAACTGGTCTTTCAACGTCTCTACGACTCCGATGCTAACTCCCACCGTCCACGCTTTGCTTGTAGAACTCATCTCTTCTTCACTTTTCACTTAACGATCTTCTTTTGGATTTTTTAATATAGTGTTTTAGTATTTCGATGGTTTTAGAGAAGGGAAATTGAGTGATATATATAAAATGAAGAAGCCAACAATAATTGCCGTTAGGTTGGAGTGAAACCACAATATGTTGGCTGCTGGTTTTCTAAGTTACCACCGTCTGGATCGTTATATGACGATTTTATCCTTATAAAGAACAATAGATAAGGGGTAATATTGATCTTTTGTTAGATCGTGGTTTGAAGAGTGTGCACCTGGTTTCAGGATTATTTGGGTTTCGTGTTCCTTCCTAAGTTACGTGATTTTAAACAACTGTGAATAAGTCAAAAACATAATTAAGTGATAAAGAATGAGTTACTTTGGTAGATAACCAAATGCATGGCCAAAATCGGCAACAATCACAAAGGTGATACAACAGTAAAATATCTATAAATTAGTAGTGTTAAACTTGTAAATTTGATTAATTTATAAAGATATTAATTTATAAAATTTTCTTATTCAGATTTCTTTTTAAGATATATTTATTCTAATATAAGAAAAATATTTAATTTCAGTGTATAAACATTAACTATTATTATTATTTAAAATTGACTTTTATAGTAACTTTATTATATTATTTAGTGTATATAATACATATTAAAAAGAATGTAAATGTGATTTTAGATATAAAATTCTAAATGCCATCAAAATATATTAAGTGTTATGAAAATATAAAAATATTTTTATTATGAATATAACACAAAAAATATAATGTAGGTTCTTACTTATAAAAAATAGGTATACATATAATTTATTAATTTATAGTTTAAATATGACCATATCATTACGTAGAATTTTCTTAAAATTATTATCTTATTTTTTATCGATTTCTGTCAAATTTTGAACCGACCCAAGATAAAATCGTCAAAATTTAATAATTTAAAGAGATTATTAATTTATCCAATATTAATTTATAGATATTCTACTATATTTAGTATATTGTTGCTATGTAAACAAGACAAGAAGAGTTTGCTACTTGTGGGATTTAAATTCTTTTCTTTTTCTAACAAAAAAATTAAAAGTAGAAATAAAATTATGCTATGTAAATTTTTTTTAGCTGTTGGGGGTCATAATTTCTAATTGTTGTACACCGTAGATTTTTAGTTTTGCTATGTAAATTTGTTTTTCGTCTTTTAAAATTAAGAGAATTGGGTCAAAATCCTAAAAGAACTACCTAATTAACGAACTACCTAAATTCAATTTATTGTAAGCTAATTGTGCAAATGAAAGACACAAGAAGACAAAACTGCCCTTTTATTGCTTAGCTAAGCTTTGTTTAGGTGAGAAACTAAAAAGAATTTTCATATTAATTGGTAGAATTATAAGATTAGGTTAAGTTATATTCCCCACATAATTACGTGAAACTTAATTGGAAAATTACCTTCTTAGAAATTATGATACTTGCGAGAAAAGGAGAATCGCGCCAAATGATCTTCCTTTAACTTCAAAGAAATATCTAGAATAAAGAGGTGAGAAAATGTATGCTGAAGTCTGTCTATAAAAGTTACAAGTTTCTCTGTTGGTTCAATTATAAAATTATGAAATTGAATCATAATTTCCTTTATCGAACAAGTTTCTCTGTTGGTTCAACCTCATACGTCGTGGATGACATGCAAGACGAGAACTCAGGAGCTGCCTTTGAAAGTAAGTATGTTTTTATTTGAAAATCAGGATTATTGTTGTATGATGTTACTACAGTTGATGAGAATATGGTGGCTACTCAGGGGAATGAGATGAGAAGTTAGTTAAACTTAACAATAAGCGAGATCAAAGGTTAACCGGCTAATTTTCTGGTACTATTGTGTAACAATATAATTGACAGTAATCATGTTAAATAACTGTTTAGTAGTTATCGCACTTTGTATTAGACAGAAATTTAAATTTTTAATATAGTAACCAAAGTTTTTCCATTGTTTACAATAGCTATTACCACTCCTAATATGGCGATTAGTCAAGAGGAAGCACCTCCAGTTTTTGGGATGTGGGGATAACCATAATGAACTACCAAAGCATTGCAACACACAGCCATTATAACATGTAATTAGCCTGATATTTATTTATATGTACAGCTAAATTAGCAAGTTTAGTTTTCATACAAGTTAATTAGCCATCTAAATTTATCACTAGCAAGGTAACTAATTTTCTTGAGTCTACATAGGCATTACTCAGAAGTGTTACAAGAATGTCTTTACGAGGCATCCATTGTTTGTATTCAAGAAACATACCACATTATTCAATCAGAGTGATTTTGTAATTGATTAACACAATTATCTAATGTTCGCATACATTGAATTATTCAAGAAACGGACCAAATGATTTTAGGATAGCCCACTATAACTCATAATTATCAAGTTTTTTGTACAACTTGATTAGGAGTTTAGTTTCCAACATCTCAATTAGCCATCTAATTTTCTCAATAGAATGCAACCTTGTTTTGGGTACAGCTAAGTTATCAAGTTTACTTTCACAAATTAATTTGCCATCGATCTAACATTTTCGCTAATCGCTAGCAAAGCCAACTAGGTTTTTAGCCTGCATAGACATTAATTTGCAGCGTTTACGTCAAAGTTTAGCTTGGTTTGGGAGTTTTTTCGAAGGCTAAACGTTAATGTAACCGTTGTTGTGAATCTTGTGATATAGTGTATGATATAATATATTTGGATAAAGTGATTTCAAATATGATTATATGCTAAAGCAATATAAATTGTTTACTATGCTAATATTCAATAAATTAATTTCTCTAAAGTATGGGTATTATTGATTTTAAATCGTTTGACTTAATATTATGTTTGAACTTTAAAGTTATCAACACAATCATGTATTTATTGCCTTAATGGTTATTGTCATGTCTTACGTTACATGTTTTAATGATTTTCAGTGACAAATATTGTAAATTCTCTAGTAAGTAAAGGTCTTCTAAAAATGATGACTGAGGAGATTTGTGGTGTTGCCACATCAGTCATAATGGTAAAACTGTTATTAAATAACAAAACCAAGATTTATTATCCTAATTGCTTCTCCTTTAATAATAAAGAGATGTATAACTAGATGATAACACGCGCCATGCACGGAGTAAACTTTTTAATAAATATAATGTATTTGAATATATATATATTTTGTTATCAATAACTTCTTTTTACATTTGATTAGGAATGGGTATTCAGATACCATTTGGTTTGGTTAAATTATGTTTGGTTTAGATCTTTGCGGGTTTGATTATAATCTTTGCAAGTTTGGTTTGGGTTTAGGTTCATTTAACCCATTTAATTTTTTTTTAAAGATTAAAGTTCATACATACTTTAAATTTCTCAAAATCTAAAAATAAAATAATATATTACATATAAATTTGAAAAATGAATGTCAAAATACATAAACCTAACATAAAATTGGTCTATCTTAAATATTTGGTCAAAAAATCAATAAATTTTTCAAATATTTTTGGTATTTAAAGTATCGTTTAGCTATTTTAAAAATGTACATTTAACTATTTTATATATTTCTAAGTATTTTGGAAAATTTTAAAACATCTCAAGTATTTTATATATTCTTAGATGTTAATTTTAAAAAATAATTAATATATTTAAATATATAAATCTGGTTCGAGTACACTTGAATACCCGAAATATTTCAATTCGGTTTCGATTCTCTAGATACCAAAATTTTGGATCCGTTTGGATATCTAACAAATTTTGCTTAAAGAACTGTACTACTTTTTGAATTAGATTTGATTCGGTTATTTGGATTCAGTTTTCTTGCCCAACCCTATATTTTTTACTGTAACAAGATTTTAAACGAAATGGATGATGGTTATATTGATTTTCGGTATGCAACAATTTTTAAACCAAAAAACACTTATTATCTATGTGATACATTTAGTAAATCATTAAAAATTGTTTAATGCCCATTAAAAACTATTGGCTGAACTAAAAAACGTTACTATTGATCACAAAATTTTCAATGTGATATTTTTACCATTTTTTATAATTTATGCTTGTTTAAAAAATTCAAAATATAAAATCTAAGAAAAATGTAAAATTTTTAATTATATGATTAATGTGATTTTATAATTTATTTTAATAATAGAAAATTAAATAAAAAGTAAAGAGGATAAAAAATTGTTATCAAATTTTTATTATTCATAATCATTAATTGTGATATATATGTTAATCATATTAGGTAATTTCGTAGCTTTTATTTAAGGAAAAAATATAGAATATTCTTTTGTACACTACTAACAAAATATGATAGTTAGTTTAATTGAACATATATTTATATATAGGAGATAGAGAGAATTAGGGAAATGCCCAAAATCGAAGTCTATATTAGGCAAATGCACATGAGTTGACATTAAAACAACTTTTTCTACAATTTAATTGGTGTTGGACGAAAATGCTCTTCTGAATCATATTACATATATCTGACACTCTCTCTCCAACGATTCTTCCTCTCTTTTTTTAAACCACACATATTTTTCACACATCTCTTTTTCATATTCATTTATTTCTTTTTACACTATTTTTTTCTTGATTTTCTTTTCTCATCTACAATTTTATATGTAAATGAATTTTAAGTTTACTCATTTTGATAGAGAAATGAAACTTCAAGAATATTTATTTATTAACATATAATACCTAACGCATGTATTGACATCTACAAAATTTATTAACAACTAACATCTCAATTAACACTTATAATACATGTCTTGTTAACAGCTAACACATTTGTTAACATTTACAAAATTTGTTAACAGTTAATGCCTCTGTTAATACATCTGATACATGTATTTGTTAACAGCTAACACTTTTGTTGACATCTACATTATTTGTTAACAGATAACATAAGTGTTAACATCTCGGTGATTTAAAAAAAAAAACTTCAATGCTGATTTTTTCAGAATGTGATGTAATTAAAATAATTTAGATTCATAAGAATAGTAGTAAAATATTAATAAATTTTTTCACAACAATAAATTTTTACACACAAAAATGAAGGTTTTAACATGATAAGAAAGTTTGAGAATGAGAAAGAAGAGGAATCGAAGGAAAGAAAGTGTCAGGAGAGAGAGTATGTGTCAGGTGAGAGAAAGTCACATGCATATAAAAGGAAGGGCAATTTAGTTATTATATTTAATTATGTCACATCGTGTGTATTTCCCTAATTAAGGGTCTTAATATGGTGTTTCAGAAAATTATCTCTAGGAGATATGACTTCTTCTGACAAAAGTTGAATGAAACTCTTTCAACCTCCGCGTCGAGACTTATGCCACCAACAGTGCATATAAGTCTCCGTTTTCAAGACTTTTTGCCACCAAAAGTGCAAACACTTAAATAAATGGAAGACATTGTCAAAATAGAAACTGGATACTTAATAATTTAGCTAGAAAATTTAAATTGTAATTCGGAAAGACTGTAATTTAGCATTGTAAAAACTAAGTTAGAAGGTTACAAAATTATACTTACAAAGGGGATTTGAGCTTCTCTAAAAAGTGAACTAAACTTGACAGCGTAGTCAATGTTTTGTCCTGATGGAATCATCGCAACATGGTCTTCCCAAGCACGACTAAAGAATCGTTTATCACACTTGTACTCTCCTACTAACGCTCGCGGGACAACCTTCTGCCGTTTGCTTTTCCTTAAAAAGGCTGCATATGAGCATCAATATCGGAAAGAGGGATTTCCACATCATCTTTAGCGGCTTCTACGTCTGTATCCACAAGATGCCCACAAGTTTTAGGAGGGTGGCGTTCTTCCTGAGTTAGATCAAGTGAGAAGGTTGGATTCAGAAATACAAGACCATGGTCAAGAGTGTCCTAGTAAAATACAAAGGAAGCATAGACATAAGTTCTTATATTCTGGAATGGAAAGTTTTATATAAAGTGGATTATACAAACCGAATTGTTGTTGGTTGTAGGGGATGATACATGAATAACAAAAGAAGCTAATGATGGTTTTTTTATTGAAATCCGTCATTCTGGTTAATAAGACCTATATTACATATCATTTCGGATTATATATCAGCTTTAGATATAATATATGTGCCAACAGAAGTATAAGGGAAGTGACAGTCGCATTGTAAAGTGGCGAAGGAAGTAAACATGTACCATATGTAGATGCTTACTGATTAGCAAGTTAATAATATAAATTGAATCTAAGCATCAAATAAGTTGCTCTAAGATTTTCTTAGACAGCACCAATATTAGGTAACCAAAAAAAAGCCTCTCTTACATTAGCCTCAAAAACTAGTGTATTACTCATTCCAACAATAGCCACAACTATAAGTACGCTTGTTAGTTAGCAGGTTATGAATTGCTAATATCTATAATAATAAAGTTTCTTTTTTTTTCTCCTCAAGGGGAAAATAATGACATGTGGCTTCACTTCTTTTATTTTAGTTCAATTCTTTAAAACAACATTTTTGGGCTGAGGTGGTTTCTGGCCTAATCTTCTCCATTGATATTCAATCCAAATAGATTTTCTAATATAACCTGATGATGATGATCACCATAAGCCTTGCAAGGTATGTAGCTATTCAAACATAATCTTTAGTTATACAAAACTAAGCATTCAGTAATAAGTAGTATCGTCATGCCTTAAACTTTGTGATATACCATGATTTTGACCTGTTTTTAGTCATGGTATATTAGTGTTTTTACTACTATTTACTATACTATAGAAGTTTTTAAGCATATTTATGAGTTCAAGAGTATTTTCGAAGAAATTGATGTTTTTGGAGCATTTTGGATAGAATTTGAAGAAGCGCTCGATTCTGACTCGATCACGAGGTCGACACAGAGAGACCTGGATCGATCGACATGCATCCTTCATGATCGATCGATTCTCAAGACCTAGAAACCAACTCGAGGGCCAAGTTAACTTGAAGCCCAATCATCACTAAATGATGATTTTACCCCTGACGAGTTTTAACCTAAGATTATATATTTTGCCAAAGTGTTAGAGGCAAAAGGGGAGAGCAATAAGAAGATAGAGAGAGAGTTTTATTGTATTCTTTTCACAACAAATTTTTAGGGTTTATAGTTTGGAGAGAAGATCTTCAGAGAGATTTGAGATTGGAACTCCAGTGTTTTCTACCTATTTATATATCTGTAATATGCAGTTTTATTTATCTATTTGTGGTATGAATTGCTTAGCTATGTCTGAGTAGTTTACTTGTTAGATTTAGGATTTAAATAGGTTAGAGGGATTAGCCCCCACTATAGGATTTCTAGTTGTGATTCTCATTAATTGGATGTTTTAATTGCTCATGGTTCTAGAGTAGCTAACGAGAAACATTGAATCCTGGATTATTTAGGTTGGATTAGAGATATTTAAGTGATTCTGAATATGCTGAGCACATCCTTATTAAGCTAAGATTTATTAGAAATATAATTGACATAATTTGATTTAGAAATCTTTAGTTTGTTTAGGTTAACTCGTGTGCATTGCTTGACCAAAGTCATCGATCGATCTTCCTAGCAGAAATCGGTCGATGATGAGTTTAGTGTATCGGTCGATTTTCCTATAGATAATCAATAGACACTGCCAATTGCGACCTTATGGTCATTAGACTTATTTATTTGAACGTTAGTTTAAGTAAATTGTTCAATAAGAATAGTTAATGCTCTATAGTATCTCGCAAGCAACTAGATAGCATCCTATAGAATTATAATCCTGAAAAACTGAATAAAAATCCTAAGTTTAGCATCTTTTCCATTTTAGTTTTAAAAGTCTTAATTTCTATTCTGATTAAGTAATTGTCGTGCTTAATTGAATATTTTCTTTTTGCTAGTTTATTGTCTTACTATTTATACATTCGCCTAGAGTATTATTTAGCTAGATCTATTAGATTCCTTAGTTCCTTGTGGATTTGATCCCTAAGTACTACAGCTGAACCTCTTATTTGAGAGACTAATTCACTCCTTAGGGTAATTTGAGTGATATCAAATTTGGCGCCATTGCCGGGGAGCTTTGATAGTCTTTGGATTTAGTTTTAAATTCTAGGTTTGTCTTTTTGTTTTTGTTTTCTTTATCATCTTCTGACAAAATTTTTTTTCTTGATTTCTTTTCAGGTGAATGCATAGCATAACCAGAAGCAACAAGGAAAAACGGCTCTTATTTTTAGAAGATCCGGCTAGTTTTGAACGTTTGATCTGCAAAAACCAATGTTTTGCATCGAATGATGCTACCGTACCTTCGTCGATCGATTCTCATTAAACCTCAACCGATCTCGTTTCATCATCGATCGACACAGACCACTCTTCGTCGATCGATTCTGATCACTTGAAATCGACTGACACCGATCAACGTACATCGATCGATTCTAAGCCGCAAGATATGGTTGCGCCTTTGATTTTAACCGCGCACACGGATGGAAACCTGTATGACCAGGAGGGTCATATGCGTAATGCAACAGGTCAGAAACTGGATACTCAGGGTAACATTATCCATGAACCTGATACTGAAGGAGATACTCACCTAAGACCTTGGCAGACTACAACCGTCCAAATCAGTACTACGCCAACAGGTCAGCTATTCGTCTCCCAGACGTCCAGAGGGAGAATTTCGAGTTGAAACCTCAGTACTACACGCTTGTGGCACAGGTACCCTACTCTGGGACACCACATGAGCATCCTATGGACCATCTTGGGAGGTTCGAGGATCTCATTGCTGCTATCAGAGTTAAAGGAGTCCCTGAGGACTACTTATTGTGTAAGCTTTTCAAATTCTCACTTGCTGGAGAAGCTGCACATTGGCTCAAGCAGTTAACACCAGGATCTCTTACATCCGTGGCTGACATCAAGAATGCGTTCCTGCGCAATTTCTTTGATGAGGGATGAGCAGAGGAACTAAGGAGCAGAATTGCTACTTTCACAGAGAAGCCTGAAGAGTCTTTTAAGGATTCTTGGCAGAGGTCTTAGTTATTCCAGCGCGATTGTCCACACCATGGGTTTAATGAAGTACAGCTGCTTAGTACTTTCTTTAAAGGGATAGCTTTGAAGTATCAGAGTGCTTTGGATACTACCAGCAATGGAAGCTTCAACACTAGGAATCTGGAGGAAGCTGTGAGGCTTATTGAGAACTTAGCAAACAGCAGCAGTATCAAGAACACTGATTCTGAAAGGAGGAAATTTGTAGCCTTCCTTAGGAAAGAACAGTTAGATGAAGTAAAAGCTTATCTGGAGAATGTCAATAAACTACTTATGAGGCATGTTTTCTCAGCAGAAGGTGTAGATGAGTAGGATTCAGAGTTAGCAGATGTGAATTACATTGGAGGAACTGGATTTCAGAAGTCTGGGAACCAGTTTGGGAACAAAAACTTCAACCATAATTCACAGTTTCAGAAACCCTACATAAACTACAGCAACAAGGGGTATGGAAATTCTTCTACCAGAACCCACCACCACAGATTCAGGAGAGCAAGATCGAAGCTACGCTTGATCAGGTTCTTGAAGGACAGCAAAGGCTGACAATGGATTTCAATGGGAAAATAGATACTGTCTACAAGGAGTTGGACACTAAGATTGGATCTTTGAGCACTCAGGTAAGGAAGCTTGAGACTCAGGTAGTTCAGACTGAAGAAGCTATCAGGAGGCAAGAAGTGGATGAACCTATGAGACACCATGTCAATGCCATACTAGATGATGACTTCTGGCAAGAAATTCGTCATATAAAGATGGGAGAGGACGAGCTTAAGGGAGGAAGTTTATCGCGATCTCGAAGATCCATTTTTGAATCGATCGATGGGTTTGCATCCATATTGATCGACCGAGTTCGAGAGATATCGATCAACAGGTTACAACTACGATGTTGGAGTCAAAAACCGTAATCTCGAAATCAACGTCTACGATTATTTCTGTTAAAGATCAAAATCATTACTTTCCGTAAAAATAAAAGTACGTTTTATAAAACTCGAGAAGCCGTTTTATAAAATGTATAAGAAATTTCCGAACAAAGAAAATACGCAGAATACTTGGAAATCATCATCTCGAAAGAACAAACGAGACAAATGGCAATTACACGATTGTCCGAATTAAGCACAAAACCGCGAAAAACCGCATCTACCGTAAACCACGAGCAGGTTCGACCGAACCAACTTCAACGTCCGACGAGCCGAACCAACTGGTTCAGCTCGCCGTACGGCGAGCTCGTCGAGCTGACTGTCCCGAACCTTGACCTCCCACGTCCTCAACTCAAGGCATACGTCCTTTGGCTCGATCTTTTTCTGAACCACGATTGGAACGTCTCTCGTTTCGTCTCGATCCGTCCTATAGCTCAAGTTTTACGATAAAAACCGTAAAGTCTTGTTTTCTCGAAAGAACTCAAGGAAATCGTATAAAACGGCAATGGTTAAACGAAGCACCAAACTTTGCCTAACTATACGATTTATTCAAGATTTTTTCGTGAAAAGTTGTAAAACGCGTTTTTAATAAAACCTCGAGTAAATAGTAGTAAACGGCAACGATTAACTGAAACATCGAACATTACCAAACTTTACGATTCATTCGAGAAACTTATTTAAAAACGGCATCACATCAGGAAATGATCTCGTATAAAGTCGTAAAACGGTTTTTATCACAAAACGGCTCGAAAAGTCCTAAATGGCGATAAAAACCTATCTCGCAATTTTAACGAAGTCTAGCCTAAAGATACGACGACATTTTAACGATTTACTCGCAGAAAGAAGATAAATGTCAAATTTGAAGATACATGTCAAGTTTGAGGATAAATAGAAGATTTCCGCGGGAAAAAAGGAAAGATACAGATAGATGGAAGATTCTCGATAAACTCGAATATGGGTGAAATGGAAGGACTAAACCGCCTAGGAAGGGAGTATATAAGCAAGACGCAGAGGACGAATTCTAGACCTAGAGAGGCAGCTGTTAGCTTAGGCGAATTTAGGACTTAGGTGTTTAGACTAGCAAGTCGGATCCTTAGAACGTTTTGACGTCTAAGTTCCGCGATTCTCTTTGTAACAGCAGTCAATCTCTTATTCAATAAAAGCTCTTACGCAAATTCTTTATTTATACTATGTTCGTCGTTATTTTCGTTCATCCATATTCTGTTAACTTTGTTCTTTTTAGTGATTTCCGCAGAGATCCAGGACCTCGGGAGAATTAGGGTTTTCCCTAAGTTTCCATATTTGACGGAAAATTGACAGTGTGAATTTCGGTTCCCTCAGTTTGGCGCTAGAAGGAGGGGGGGGGGTCGGATTCCCTTACACAAAAATCGCTGAAACGAACAGGTATGCCTAACTTAAACGGCGACGTTATCTCGTTCAAGGAAAGAGCAACGATCGATTCGATCAAACCTCTCAACGATCTTCTTGTCATCGAGCTGACGATCCAGAATATGGATGTCGTAAAGATATTAGTAGATAGCGGAAGCTCGGCTGATATCATCTTCAAAAACACTTTCGAGAGAATGAAAATCGATCTGTCTGAAATCGCAGAAAACGCAAGCCCACAAGTAGGACTCTCGGGAGAACTCACTATGACTCTCGGCACAATCAACCTTACGGTTTACGCCGGAAGCATAGTAAAAATCATCGAATTCCAGGTCGTCGATCGACCCATGTCCTACAACGCAATCGTAGGGACACCGTGGTTAAACTCGATGCAAGCGGTTCCATCGACGTATCATATGTGTCTTAAGTTTCCGACTCTGTGCGGAATCGAGACTATATGGGGAAATCAGAGAACCTCGCAGGTTTGCTATGCCGCGGATTTAAAACGGAAAAATCTGCCGACTGGCGCTTCTTCCAAAAAGAAAAAAGAACTCGCCTGCCCTCGTTAACGCCCCAGATCAAGATAAAACGGAAATCTTCTGGTAGTTGCGAGCAGTCGAGGCATTGGAAAGAAAATGCGAGCCGACCTGCGAGCCGGTTATCTCAGTATGCATCGATGAGGCTTTCAAGAACGCTGCATCGAAATCAGAGTTAACCTGAGCAAGACCTTAAAAGCCGAACTCCTGACGTGTCTAAAACAAAACTCGAACACGTTCGCATGAACTGCGGAAGATATGCAAGGAATCGACATTAACATCACTTGTCACGAACTCAATGTTGACCCGGCATCCAAACCCGTCAAACAAAAAAGACGGAAACTGGGGCAAGAACGCGCCGAGGCGGTCAACAACGAAGTCGACAGACTCCTCAAAGTTGGATCGATCACAGAAGTTTGATATCCTGACTGGCTCGCTAATCCTGTCGTCTTTAAGAAAAAGAACGGTAAGTGGCGAGCCTGCGTCGACTTCACCGATCTCAATAAAGCATGTCCTAAAGATAGTTATCCGCTGCCACACATCGATCGCCTAGCGAGGCAACCACAGGGAACAAACTCTTATCTTTCATGGATGCTTTTTCAGGGTACAAAGAGATCATGATGAACCCTGACGATCGGGAGAAAACCGCATTCATAGCTGATCGTGGAGCCTACTACTATAAGGTAATACCCTTCGGTCTTAAGAATGGCGGCGCGACTTATCAACGACTCGTCAATCGCATGTTCGCCGAACAACTCGGAAAACGATAGAAGTGTACATCGACGATATGCTCGTAAAATCATTAGAAAAGCAAGATCATGCTGCGCACCTCAAGGAATGTTTCGAGACGCTCAACCTTCATAAAAGGAAGTTGAATCCTGCGAAGTGTCGGTTTGCTGTCGCATCCTGAGAATTTTTAGGATATCTCGTCACTTACTGAGGGATTGAGGCCAACCCAAAACAAATCACGGAGTTGATAGAAATTGTATCCCCTAGGACAAAAACGCGAAGTACAAAGACTGACCGGCAGGGTCGCAGCACTTAACCGCTTTATCTCGCGGTCAACGGAAATATGTCTTCCTTTTAAGAAACATTAAAAAGAAACAAAAAGTTCGAGTGGTCAGAGGAATGCGAAAAAGCTTTCCAACAGCTAAAGCATTACCTAGCTACCCCGCCAGTACTCGCAAAACCCGTAGAAGGAGAACCATTATTTCTCTACATCGCGGTATCAACGACCGCCGTAAGTGGTGTCCTCATACGAGAAGAATGTGGCGAGCAAAAACCGATCTTTTACGTAAGTAAGACGCTACTGGACGCGGAAAAATGATATCCGATGATGGAAAAACTGGCGCTAGCCGTAGGAATGTCGGCAAGGAAACTGAGACCGTACTTCCAGTCCCATACTATCGTCATGCCCACTTCATTCCCTCTCCGCACGATTCTGCATAGCCCCAGTGAATCGGGAAGTTTAGCAAAATGGGCAATCAAACTACGTGAGTGCGACATTGAATATCGTGCAGACTTGTGCGAAATTGCAAGTGCTTGCATATTTTCTAGTAGAACTTCCGACGGGGGCACGCCAGACCAGGAGTCCTATACGTCGACGGATCCTCGTCCAAACAAGGCTCTGGGATCGGCATCCGGTCCGCATCCCCGACAGGAGAAATATTAAAACAATCGTTTTTCCACGCTTCAAACAAAGAAGCAGATTATGAGGCCTTGAACGCAGGGTTGCGATTAGCTCGCGGTCTAAAGATTCGCAATCTTCATGCTTACTGCGATTCCCAATTGGTAGCTAACCAGTTTAGCGAAGAATACGAGGCAAGGGACGAAAGGATGAAGGCGTATCTAACCTTAGTCAAGGATCTAAACCGAAAGTTCGATCAATTCGCCCTTACTAGGATCCCTCGAGCTGAAAACTCCCAAGCAGACGCCCTGGCCGCCTTGGCATCCAGCTCGGATCCTGGTTTGAGCAGGGTAATTCTCATCGAATTCATCGAACACCCTAGCATCGGACCACCCATAGTCATAAACCTGATCAACGAACCGGAGGACGATATCAACGAAAACGATGACCGTCCAGCCGCAGATCAGTCCGACTACGGGTTTGACCAGCCATGGATGGAAACAATCCTCACGTAAATAACCAACGGAGAACTCCCATCGCAAAAATGGGCAGCCCGAAAAGTAAAAACCCAGGCCGCATGGTATGTTCTAGTCGACGGAGAACTCTATAAGTGGAGATTCTCTGGACCACTTATGACCTGCGTGCAAGGAGAAAAGGCGCTGCGGATAATGCAAGAAGTGCATTCCGGTTCTTGCGGAAACCATTCCGGCGGAAGATCTCTCGCAATAAAAATCAAATGCCACGGATATTTTTGGCCGACGATGATCAAACATTGCGAGAATTTCGCACGAAAATGCGAGAAGTGCCAAAGGCACGCTCTAACTATCCATCAGCCAGCCGAAGTTCTCTCGTCCATATCCATTCATGCGATGGTCGATGGATATAGTCGGGCCGATGCACGCGTCGAAACAAAAAATGTTTCCTATTGGTCCTAACCGACTTCTTCTCCAAGTGGGTCGAAGCGGACTCTTACGCAAGCATCAAAGACGCCCAAGTAGAGAGTTTCGTATGGAAAATTATAGTTTGCAGACATAAAGTCCCATACAAAATCGTAACGGACAACGGGTCTCATTTCATCTCAACTAGATTCGAGGCTTTCTGCGAGAAATGGAAAATACGATCGACAAAATTAACTCCAAGATATCCTCAAGGCAACGGAAAAGTCGAGACCATTAATAAAACTATCCTCGACGGCCTCAAAAAACGCCTCGACGGCAAAAAGGGTAAGTGGGCTGAGGAACTCGAGGGAGTTTTATGGTCGCACCGCACTATCCCGAGACGAGCAACGGGCGAAAATCCTTTTGCCCTCGTGTACGGAACAGAATGCATGATCCCAGTAGAAGTTGAATTTCCGGGAGTACACAGAAGGTTGCTTCCAGAAAGGGAAGAATCGAACAACCTAATGCTTATCGAAGAATTCGATCTGGTTAACAAACGACGGGATCAGGCCCTAATCCGAATTAAAAACTATCAGCAAGCGACCGCAAAGTACTATAACCCAAACGTAGGAGGCCGCAGATTTCATGAAGGCAAACTAGTCTTACGAAAAGTCTTCCAGAACACTGCAGAACGAAACGCCGGGAAATTGGGAGCCAACTGGGAAGGACCATACAGGGTCACAAAGGTAGTCCGGCCGGGAGCGTATGAAATCGCAAACATGCAGGGCACCAAAATTCCCTGATCGTGGAACGCAATGCATCTCAAAAAATACTATCACTAGGCAACACGCCCGCAAAATACTGAAATACGAGACGGCTTGATCCCCCCTAAAGGGTACGTAGGCATTTTGTCGCAAGACGAGACCAGCTGTCCCCCCTCACTAAAAAGGGGGGGGGGGGTAGATGAGTATACGTATACTCGTATACTCCCAAAATTTCAAACTCAAAATTTCTAAAACTATTTCAGCAACGCAGCGATAGAAAAAACGAAATTATGAATATAGCAAGACGTCGCCAATATTCGGAAAACCGTTTCTCTCCAAAATAACAACAATAAACAGTCCGTCCGCGACTATATAAAAAACATACACAGCTTCTTGAGATATAATCCCTTCACGAAGGCCCAAACAACGTAAACATCTATCAACTAAAAATAGTTTGTTGCTGATCACAACAAACTCGCAACACTCCTAAACAAACTTAAGTTATCTCGCAGAGATGGCTCTCGAACATCCGGCACAAGGGTAATAGCGCTATAAAAGAAATCCAAACTTTTGGTCACCACTTCCGGGCAACTTAGAAATTGTTCCCGGTGAGATGCTTGATTCCAACCAGACAAATCGTATAAGCTGAGAACCTATCGCGGATTCTAAATCGGTATGAAATCATGTTAAAATCGCAACAGGAAAAACGAAAGCCGACTAGTCATCGCATAGCCTTAATCCGAAAATAAACCTAGGTCTTGCCCTAGACCCAGCACACTGGTCTCTAACGTCTCAAGGCATGAATCGAGATCATAAAGGCATGTCTCTTCGTCTATATCTAAACGCTCACTCGATCTACTAAACATCCTAAAACGAGCAAACGAATAAGGCGATCCACAAAGGAACAGGAATGCGAGACGACAACTCGTGAACCTCCCTCAACATTAACTCGAAGCAAAAGGTTTGAACGAAAAACTGATTGTTCATTATAAAAAGTTGCCGAAGGAACAAGGGATTTAAAGCCGTAAAAGGCTAGTCCCGAACACATACAAAGGCCATTTTCAGCCAAACACATAAAGATCTAATTTTGTAAGTCTCATACGAGACTAGAACTTCAAATACCCTCCGCACACGGAGTCTCATCCTCATCAATCGCATCACTGGAACCCGCAACAACACCTTCACCTTCGTCAGCGATCTCTTGAGCATTGCTCTCATCCGCACCAGGCTGAAGGGCGCATTCGACAGCAAGAGTTGGGTCGGAGTCACTTCCCTCGATGGGAACATCCTCTTTGGTCGCACTGACCGCCGATACCTCAAATCTCTTCATCTTGCGCTGAAGTTTGCGCAGCTCCGAAGCTTTGGACTTCTTTGCATCCTTCGCCTTGAGCAAAGAAATCGCGGTCTATCCAAGATCACGCTCCAAGTCGCAGATCCTAGCCTCGAACCGAGACACTTCCGCGGAATGCACATCTTATATCACCTTCAGCTTCCCTTTGAGCTGAGCGGACCTCTCCTGCGACTCAGCCAACTCCTTAGCCAAACGCTCGACTTCAGACCCGCATTCTTTAATCACTCCATCGATTAACGAAACAAAATGAAAGATCCAAGATAAACGATCAGGCACCAATTAAAAAATAATAATAAGGTGTACTCGCGAACCTATACCTTGGCACGGTGTTGCGACATCAAACCCGAGCTTGGCGCCTTGCTCGACGAAGTACCAGCCTCCTAACCCTCCGCGCATCTCTTTCTCTTGGGAGCAACATGGTTCGCGTAGGGTCTCTTACGACCTTTGGCTGGAGCGGCTAGCGTTGCACTAAGCGCCAGAAGTCCTAGAACGATCACCCTCTTGACCGGAGGAGGAGGCTCCAAGGTCGTAATCGGCTCAACCTCGGTAGGAACCGAAACCGTTTCGATCTTGGCGGGATACGTGACAGTTTCGACCTCAGCAAGGGGCGGAACAGCGGATGAACTCGACGGCTCGATGGTGACGCTTGCCGAAGGTTTTGCTACGGCACTCACCACTTTGTCCGGAATAGCCTCGGCTTCTTCCGCAGGAATGGGCAGGTCCCCCGGGGCTGCACAAGTCGGCACCGTAGTTTCCTCAGCATCGCTGCGATCCATCTCCTCCTGGAACAAGAGGAACTCGGAGATGCGAGCATCCTGAAAATCCGCCATAGGATTGTCGCTAGCTGAGACCTCATGGCTTTGTTGATCACCTTGGGAAGAAGACATCTTAACAATTTTCTAGAGAGAAGTTGGAGAGAAATTTGAAAGATTGAAGATATGTTAAGTAATGATCCAATAGTTATAGAAAAGAAGAGCTCATCTTTCTTAATGAGACGAATCGCAGCCATGGATTTCGATTAAAACAACTCCATTTGCCCGCAAAAACCTTCTCCGAAACTTACGAGCTGGGGGGCTAACTGTTGGTGTCGAAAACCGTAATCTCGAAATCAGCGTCTACGATTATTTCTGTTAAAGATCAAAATCATTACTTTCCGTAAAAATAAAAATACGTTTTATAAAACTCGAGAAGCCGTTTTATAAAATGTATAAGAAATTTCCGAACAAAGGAAATCCGCGGAAAACCTGGAAATCGTCATCTCGGAAGAACGAACGAAACAAACGATGATTACATGATTGTCTGAGTTAAGCACAAAACCGCGAAAAACCGCATCCGCCGTAAACCTCGAACATGTTCGACCAAACCAAGTTCAACGTACGACGAGCTGAACCAAACCGGTTCGGCTTGCCGTACGTCGAGCTGACTGTCCTGAACCTTGACCTCCCACGTCCTCGACTCAAGGAATACGTCCTTCGGCTCGATCATGTTCTGAACCACGATTGATACGTCTCTCGTTTTGTCTCGATCCGTCGAATCTGAGCGAAATGGAAAGACTAAACCGCCTAGGAAGGGAGTATATAAGCAAGAGGCAGATGACAGAAGCAGAGGACGAATTTTAGACCTAGAGAGGCGGCTGTTAGCTTAGGGGAATTTAGGACTTAGGTGTTTAGACTAGCAAGTCGGATCCTTAGAACTTTTTTACGTCTAAGTTCCGCGATTCTCTTTGTAACAGCAGTCAATCTCTTATTCAATAAAAGCTCTTACGCAAATTCTTTATTTATACTCTGTTCGTCGTTATTTTCGTTCATCCATATTCTGTTAACTTTGTTGTTTTTAGTGATTTTCGAAGAGATCCAGGACCTCAGGAGAATCAGGGTTTTCCCTAAGTTTCCATATTTGACGAAAAATTAACAATGCGAATTTTGGTTCCCACATACGATCGATCGACGCTTACTGTATCATCCAAAACTTGCAATGCCATCCAGATCATGACCCACGAGGAGTTCACAGAGAAACACCTGAATCCACCCATCCTTTCCTACTTCACCATCGATCGACACCCTACACTTGTCAGCGATCGATACGATCATACTCTAATCGATCGATCCGACACTTTCACATGTCGAGTGCCGATGAAGACATTGATCAACCCACCCAATCCTACACCAAACCCCATGGACATTGATGGAACCACTACTGAGAAGACTCTAAGGAGAAGGAAAGAAAAGGTTCCTAAGCATCTCAAGAGAGAACCAACTGATAAGGAGATAGATGGTTTCACTAAGAGAGTTCTCAGAATCCCACTAGAGAAATATTTTGATGAGGTTTATTATACCCACAGACTGTGAATGTTCTTCAGAGAGACTAGGAAGACTGAAGAGGACATTAGGAGAATGTTCCACCATGTTAGGGAGAAAATGAGGCAGAGAACTACATTGAAGAAGAAGAGCGATCCTGGGAAATTTTCCATACCATGTTCTATTAATGGTATTGAATTTCCACATACCCTATGTGACACATGATCATCAGTCAGCATCTTACCTAAACTCATGGCAGACAGTTTGGGTTTGAAGGTAGAACCTTCAGAGGAATCATTCACTTTTGTAGACTGTTTGAGAGGAATTCAAGAGGTATAATCAAGGACCTGGAGGTGCAGATTGGTAATGCACTAGTTCTTGTAGATTTTCATGTCTTGGATATCAAGGTAAACTGGAATTCTTCACTTCTCCTGGTGAGAGCTTTTATGGCAACAGTTGGAGCCGTTTGTGACATGAACACCAACAGATTTTGTCTTACTTTGATTGATCCATATATTTTTTATGACCAGTTCGTATTTTTAAGAAACAGATACCTTCGCTGGAGACTGGAAATGCTAAATTAATTGCAGCTTTCGAAGGTGAAGCTGAGTATGAAATTGACTATTCCAGATCGATCGGCACTTTATCTTCATCATCGATCGATTCCATGCACCAGCCAGCGACCGATTCCATATACGACGCATCGATCGACAGCCAGTCTAAACATGGAGCCCTGCCACCATTCCTATCCGAATTTTGCTTTCCAAGCTGCAAGCAACAAGCAAGATGATTACTCTATATGCAGTTGGGCAGAAAGTGGTTTCCGCGAGAGTTTTGTCATAGATACAACATTAATATCACATTCAGAAGATCATAAAGAAGAACATGAAGATGATTATGATGAGGAATATGCCAGAGAAATTAATACCATTCTCATAGAAGAGAGAATCCTACATCCAATCAAGAAGACGAAGCACGCAACGTCGATCGACAAGGTTCTCGCACCATCAATCGACACCAAGCCGAAGCAGCCAAATCGGATACAACAATCGATCGATCAACACCCATCAACATCGATCTAATCAACCCCACCGACCTCAGGATATTTGGAAACTTTCCAAATTTTCCTAGGGCATCCAATGGGTATAAAAGAAGACTTGCACCCATGAAGACGATTCACAAAATAGAAGCAGTCAAGATGCAAGCACCTACTACCTTCTGGGAGACACAGCAAAAGAGGCTCGAGCTACAGAGATCAACATGCCAAAGAAACTAATGCAACATTCAACCAGAGAAAAATCACCACCTCTCGTTGTTGGGCCCGAATTTAGCCCGTTAGCTGAATTAATGGGCCAAATAGTAAGAACCGTTTGCGAAGCCTTATGAGCCCATTAAGAAGCCTCCCCTCAAATGAGGACCACATGAAACCGTAACCTATCGGTGAAAACAGGTCGCGAACAAAAGACTCGGGACCTCACTTTCAAAACAGTTAGCAAGAAACAGCTCCGGAG
>CAKOAT010227932.1:0-37626 GCA_932364175.1 Eruca vesicaria subsp. sativa | reverse complement strand
CACGTTGTTCTTAATCACTTTTGATCAATCGTTGTTCTTTCTATTAGATCATCAAGATCACCCTTGTAAACTCTTTTATTACCAAAAATCAATATAAACAACGTATTCATTCTCTAAGTTCTTAAGGGATTCAGCCCACGATTGTCTTCTCCCCAATCCTAACCTAACCTAAACTAGGAAGTGAGTTTTATCCCTCACAATAACCAATGGGGAGTTCCGTTCTGGCCTAATGCATATCCCTATTGGGGGAACCAACAAGCGCCCCATTGAGGATATCAACCATCATTCAACAACCAGGGCATTCTAGGGCCACGTCCTAACCTCAATCAGAAATCGCATCAGGTCAAAACTCAAGGTCATCTCAATAGCTTAGCTCCAACACTCCCAACTACAGATTTCGCGTCTGCATTCAACATGATGACACTCATGGATCCGTCTGACCATCAATGGTACATGGATTACGGAGCTACCTCTCACCTGACCAACAATCCAAGTAATCTTAAGTCCATCTTTAATAATGACACCTCTCAAACTGTCACAGTGGCCAATGGGGGACGTATTCCAATAACCAAAACGGGTTTCTTTTCTTTTCCTTCTGTTTCAAAACCTTTAAATCTTTGTAATGTCTTAGTAACTCCTTCCATCATAAAAAATCTGATTTCAGTTCGCAAATTTACTAAAGATAATTCATGTTCTATTGAGTTTGATCCCTATGGTTTTTCTGTGAAGGACCTTGGAGCACTGGTGATCTCTACCCCGTCTTTCCAACCTCAAATAAGCTCCCTTCTGAGCATTCAGCTTTTCTTTCAACATCATCAAACACTTGGCGTCGTCGCTTAGCTCATCTGAGCAACCAAACTCTCTCATCTTTGCTTTCTTCTAAGTCTTTGCTTTGTAATAAACATGATCTTTCTAATGTCTGCGACCATGTCAACTTGGAAAACAAATAAAATTACCGTTTTCAACTTCTGAATCAACTGTCACTGCTCCTTTTGAAATCATTCACTCAGACTTATGGACATACCCTGTTCAAAGTTTAAGTGGAATTCGATACTATGTTCTGTTCTTGGATCAATTTACACACTTTCTCGGGGTTTACCCAATAAGATCCAAAGAAGAAGTGTTTTCAAAATTCTTTCTCTTCTACAAATATGTCGAAACACACTTCAAAACAAAGATTCAATCGTTGCAATGCGACAATGGGACAGAGTACAACAACTCAAAGTTTCATAATTTCTTTGCAGAACATGGTATCAGCTTTCGATTTTCCTGTCCTTACACGTCCCAACAAAATGGACGATCAGAAAGGATGATCAGAACCATAAACAACTCAGTTCATACTCTGCTCTTTTAAGCTAACCTCCCTTCTACGTTCTGGGTTGAAGCTCTCAATGCTACGGTTCACACATTAAATCTCTTTCCTTCTAAAGCTATTCACAATCAAATACCATACACTCTTCTTTTCAAAAAGCCAGTTTCATATAGTCATCTCAGAGTTTTTGGCTGCCTCTATTATCCAAATCAAAACCATGCAACTAGCTCAAAACTTTCACCTCGCTCTTCACGATGCATCTTCCTTGGTTATCCTCACTTCCACCAAGGTTACAGATGTTTTGATCTCACAACCAAAAAGATCATCATCTCTCGCAATGTTACTTTTGATGAATCTTGTTTCCCGTATAATGACTCAACTCAATATCATAAGTCTACATACGATTTTCTTCAAGATGACTCTGATATCTTTCCTATCTTCAAGAACATTCTTACCTCCCCAACTGTGAACCCTACTCCTCCAGCTGCTTCACCACCATCGAATCAGTCAACTCAAACTGTACCCGCGGTCACTGAGGCTCCTAGACATTCGATGACAACAAGATCAAAGCATGGTATTCACAAGCCCAAACAAGTTCTGTCTCTTCTTTCTCAGACAGAATCTCCTTTGCCAAAAAGCTATAAACAAGCGCTCACTGGCCCTAATTGGACACCATCAATGACAAGTGAGTATGATGCCATCATTAAGAGTGGTACTTTTGATTTGGTCCCTAGACCGAAGAACACTAACATCATATGTTCTCTTTGGTTGTATAAGCATAAATATGATGCACAGGGAAATTTCAAGAGCCACAAATCCCGGCTAGTAGCGAATGGCAAATCTCAGGAGGAAGGCATCGATTACTATGAAACCTTCAGTCCAGTAGTAAAACCAGCTACAATACGATGTGTACTTCATGTTGCACTTGTTCACAACTGGTCAGTGCATCAACTCGACGTACAAAATGCCTTTCTCCATGGGACACTTGATGAGACGGTGTATATGTTCCAGCCACCGGGTTTTGTAGACCAATCAAAACCAAACTACATATGCAAGCTCAACTGCTCCATCTATGGCCTGAAACAGGTGCCTCGCGCTTGGAATGCTCTGTTTTGTAAACTTTATCACTAATCAGGGGTTTAAGAAAAGAAAAAGGGATGCGTCTTTATTTGTTTACAGGAATGAAAATGATCTTGCCTACTTGCTGTTATATGTCGACGACATAATCATCACATCCTCCTCTCCAGACCTAACAAACAAGACAATTGCAGCAATGAAGAAGGAGTTTCTGATGACAGATGGTGGTTTGATCAATTCTTTCCTAGGTATAGCAGCAATACACAACGAGAAAGGTCTTTTTCTTAATCAAACAAAGTATGCAGAAGAAATTTTGCTTCTTGCAGGAATGCAAGACTGCAAACCAGTGTCAATTCCAGTTGATCTTAAGTCAAAACTGGCTGAAGACATAGGAAAACCAGTGGACAATCCAACAAATTATAGAAGCCTTGCCGGAGCACTCAAGTATTTAACATTTACAAGACCTGACATTGCTTATGCGGTTCAAAAAATTTGCTTATTAATGCATGACCCAAGAGAGTTACATTTACAAGCTCTGAGACGAATTCTGCGTTACATTCAAGGAAGAAAGGACAAAGGGTTACAGCTGTTAAGAAACCAGAAGATGACTTTGACGGCTTATTTAGATGCAGATTGGGCTGGGTGCCCTTCAACTCGACGTTCAACTTCAGGCTTCTGCGTCTTCATGGGAGACAACCTGCTTTCTTGGTCGGCTAAACGACAAGCTACAGTCTCAAGATCCAGTGCTGAGGCTGAGTACAAAGGCGTCGCAAATGCTGTAGCAGAAACTTGTTGGCTACGGAATCTTTTCTTGAGATGCACTGTCCTCTTCATTAAGCTACAATTGTGTATTGCGACAATATTAATGCTGTCTACCTCTCTTCGAATCCGGTCCAGCACCAGCGCACTAAACACATTGAAATAGACATACACTTTGTAAGAGAAAAAGTTCAGATGGGTCAAGTAAAAGTCTATCACATACCAGCTGCTTCTCAATACACAGATATTTTCACCAAGGGCATTCCCACTTCATTGTTCAGCAGCTTCAGGTCCAGCCTTGGCGTCTCGCAACTCGACGCTCCGACTGCGGGAGGGTGTTAGCCAATCAAGAATATTCCAATATTACATTCCTATATTCCTGGAACGATCCCACGTATCTTGTAACAGTTTTGTGTTTATATACTCATGTAAATCTGTAAATGAATTCAAGGGAAATATTTCCACTTTCAAAGACAATTCAAGGAATTGTCATCAAAAGAGAGTTCTTAACACCTTGTTGCGTAGTTCTTTGACATAAGCGGGGTAGTTACTACTGACGCTGACGATCTTGGTGCATTTTGTGAACAGCCTCTCTATCGTCGAAGTCGCCATTTTCTCCGATCTGATATCAATACTCTTTTTTTTGGATCAAATTATATATCAATACTCTTTCTCTTCTTCCTTCAGGAGAAATTGAACTTTGAACATTGAGTCTACTTATAGACCGAAATATTGTTTTTCAATCCCAAAACTTTTATTTGAATCCAAATGAACCCTTTAGTTTTGAAAATAAATTTTTTTGCTTAACCTGTTTTTAGTTGTCTTTGAAGTTTGATCACTTGAGGAAGAAGAAGCAAACGCAAACCAGAAATTTTGGTTATCTAAAATCGAATACACATAAAGTAAAAGGGTTTATACTCAATTTTTTATTTTGGTAATCTTTATACTCGACATTCAAAAGAAACACACATACGTAGAAATAACTACAACGTGATGGCAATAATGTGATTTAACAATTAACATGTCCAACGATGATGAGCTTTCTTGGTTTCAGAATTCTTAACCGGACTTGAAAATCGAAATGAACCGATTTGGTAAAGGGTCGACGTCAAGGAGAAGAGTAGTTTGTTTTGATTAGACAGTTTCCTACTAATTTTCCTTTTTCTATTTGAATTGCTACAACGTTTCTTTAACGTCATATAAAAATGTACAATAGACCACAAAGGAACAAAGTAGTTTGTTTTGATTAGACAGTTTCCTACTAATTTTCCTTTTTCTATTTGAATTGCTACAACGTTTCTTTAACGTCATATAAAAATGTACAATAGACCACAAAGGAACAAAGAAAACAACATTTTAAATTATTTCTGATATTCTTTATATATTAAAGCACAAATCACTCGGCGAATCAAATTTTGACATGTTGCATATTTTTTTAGAATTTAAAGAAAAATGGAAAAACAAAAGAATTTAAATGCAAAAATGAAAATATGTATCGTGACTTTCGCATATTTATCTTTTTAACTGTTTTCAAATTTTTAAATTTTCTAAATAAACTAATAAAGCATCCCAAATATTTCTCACATCCATGATCTCATGATCTTTGAAACGGTTTGTATTTCTTTTTAAAGAAGATTTATCTCACCATACCATTAACAAATAGAGAAAATGATTAAAATAGACCTAAAAAAGTTTTTATCACAAATATAGACCTTAACAATTAAAATGACTAAAATAACACTTAAATGTTTTATTAAATATACATTTATACCCTTGGGTTAACTAATCCTAGACTTTTTTGGTTTAGAGTTAAGGAGTGGGGTTTTTGGGGATAGGGTTTCAAATTTAAAAAAACTTAAAAAACTTAAAATTTATAAAATAAAAAGTACTATTTTGATCATTTTAATTTTTGAGGTCTATTTTTGTGATAAAAATTTAAAAGAGGGCTATTTGAGAGAATTGGCTTTCACAAATTCAACTCCATTTGCTTTTCTCAAAGTGTGAATTACTAAAATCTTTTTAACAGCTCTTAATTCTCTCAGTGTTGTAAAGTTTCAATCTCTGACCAGATAAATCAAAAACTTCTATTAAGCATAGTCAACTATCGAGTCTCTATTTCTGAATTCATATTGACATAGTCTTTAGGCAAACGATGGCAAGTGGCAACAAGAGTCTTCAGAAAAAAACACAAATTTGTAGTGGACAGGTGGATGGGCAATTGGGCATACTCCAAAGTTGGCAGATAAACGTCAGGTTAGTAACTCTATAAATGCCCAAACTCATAATTTGCGTTATGTTGATTTTTTCATAAACCCTTTTCCCCATTAATTTACATATAGCTATCTGCTTTTGCGGCACCTGTGTGTTTCTGAACTCTATTTGCTTCTGTTTTTGTTTCTTGGGTCAGTTATGTTTTTGTTTTCATTTATTGAGTCAGTTCTAGGATCGAGTCAGTCAAACTTATGTAGGAATCAGGACCTTATTTTATGATGCTTTCTAACCAGCTCGTGCTCTAAGTATCTTATTCAGTAACCTTAGCAGTGATGAGAGACGTTCACCCGGACCTAGAACACCCCCTGACTTTACCTCACCTTGCTCCCCAGAAGATTTCTGTTTATAGAGGTTATTCTGGAAAGACTCAAACTCCACCCAACTTGAACCTAATATTGACTTAAATCTTCTTGTTATGGCCGTTAGATTAGGAAAACGAGATTACACTCATGACATCGTAATTCTTTCTATCCATCTTGTTGATCCTGAGTGGCTAGCTCATCTTTAGCTAGTTCCCGCCATGAACCTTAATACCTTTGTTTTACCCTCATGCATTTTGTTTTTAAGTTTCATATGTGAAGATATGTGCAAAAGGGCTGGAGAGGAAATGATCAACACTGCTCTCACTCGTTTTGCTCACAGACTACGTTTCAGAGCAAAGACGTACATGATTCGACAAGAAGAGAGCAGTCAGTAGGGGTGATCTGAAAAGAAGAGAGCAGTCAGTAGGGTGATCTGAACAGAAAAGATCAAATGTTGAAAGAAGTGCTAAAGTCAGAACCACCATGGGCACACTCTATGTAATTACCTCCTTCTCATCATCATCAGAACTCGTCATTTTATTATTCAAGTCAGTCAAAAAAAAAATCAGTATTATTTATGTTCCAAGAGTTCTAAGAGATGATGAGAAGGAGAAGCGCCGAAACATTGCCCCTGGTAGATCAGAGAAGCAAAGAACTAAAGTGGGAAATGAAACAGTATGTAGAAGGGGTGATCTGAAAGGAAGAGAGCAAACCTTTACGGAGCAGAGGAGTCAGTGCTCCACGACGATTGCTCTGCAGAGAAAACGAGTGAGGGTTGTGGAGATCAATGGATCCATCCTCTCTGGTAATTTTGTGTGATATCCTGCATCCTCTACAAAGACATGGTAAACCCTAAACACTTGTTAACTCCACTTTAAACACTGAAAAAGCATGTCTCATACCTAGCCCGTTTTCCCTGAATAATGCCTATGACAAGAAGCTCACATGATCTTAAATGAATATAAGGAGTTTTTGTCTGGAAAGGTTTGACCTTTGCATGTATGAGATATAGAGTATGGAGCCGATTTGAACAGCAGTCAGTGGGGGTTCTGGTAAGGGTGTGTCGTCCTAATATGTCTGCTTGTATGGTTCAGAGATTTGTGGTTAAAGTATGGTTGCTGAAATGAGAGAGTTCCCACACTTTCAAACTTTTCCCACTGATCAAGAACTTGATATTGTTTGAGGACAAACAAGGATCCAAGTCTGAGGGAATTGATATGTTGTGTTTTTGACATATTACACACATACTTTGCATATCACTTTTGTGTTTTCCTGGAGTATACTTAGTGTGTTTTAAGTTATTTCAGGTATAGAACGAGTTGGAATGTACCAGAAGGATCATATGGAAGAAAGAATGCAAAAACCAGAGTTTTCTATCGCAGAGCACCCGAACGGAGCAACCCCCTGCTTGCTCCTTCTATCGCGGAGCAAACCCTGATTTGCTCCCGAAAATTATGGAAACTTCTAATTAATTTCAGGATTTGCGCTAATCTTTCTATTTTCTTCTCCCAGCCGCCTGTGGCCTTGGGACATATTTGATTCTATTTTTCCTAGACAGAGAACGCATCTTTGGAGAGAGAAGAAACCTTAGAACTTTTGGATATTGTGATTTTGATACTTGTAAAGGGAGAAGATTATCTCTCTTGTTCTAGAGAAGAATCCTTTGAACCCTATTTATATTTATCTGCACTAATATTCATGTCTTCTTCATCTCTTGACTCTGTGTTCTCTGTTGTTATGGCTGAGTAGTCAATCTTGTTAGCCTAGGGTTCTAGGGTGTTGATCCATTGAACTGAACATAGATAAGCCCCATTCTCGCCTTTGCTCTCCACTGTTTTTACTGGTGATACTGATTTGATCACTTAGTATTTGATTCCAAGTTTAATCTTTTATCATTAACCCTGAATTAGGTTGCTAGATCTGTTGAGAGCAAGCATCACATCCCTGGACAGCGAAAGTAGATATCAGGGTGTGATGTGAGCATATTAGGGATGTGCTTAATGTTTGCTGTTGAGTAATGATACACGCGAGAGCATAGGTACCATTGCTCCTCTGCGAAAGGAGCACACCTTCGAGAGCAGGGTGTTCTAGTTAAGAAATCTGAGTTCTAGGCTGCATTTAAAGAGCTTGAATAATTGTTTGGTTCAACATGGTTAACACCCAATGAGACACCCTAGGTTGACATCCTTATATCCTGAAATTAAAACCCATTTTAATTATTTGTTTCTCACGATTTGCTTCTTTACAAAACTTATCGTTTTAGCTTGAATTTGATCCTATAAAAATAAAGTGTAATATTTGGTCTCTGTGGATTCGATCCTAAAGTGCTACATCGACATACCATTCGATTGTGGTAGTGTGCACATTAGGTTAATTGGTGTGCGTTCGCACGTAATATCAATTTTAGCGCCGTTGCCGGGGACCAATAATTTTACCTTTATTTTTTGGAAATTTTTCTAATCTAAAACATCTAACTTGTTCTATCTTTTCTTTGCTTGCAGCTGATGTTCCAGGTGTATGATCAGTAGAAATACTCGAAGCTACACCTCAAGTCCATTAGTCACGCTCACTAACGAAGAGTTAGCAAGATTAGAAAGAACCAACAGACAACAACAGAGGCCGACTCACGCCACAATGGGCGATCACGGCGACCAGAATGATCTCACTGCAGCATTGGCTCTGATGCAACACTTTTGTAGAAATAGGCAAAAGCAACATACTGCATGGCAAATCAGATAAAAGTAAACAAAACTCATAGTGCTCAACATAGTGCAAGTCAAATTTGATAATTCAGTTCTCAATTTGCTTGAATATGCTTTTTTGTATGGTAGTGATAATACAGGGAAATAGAGTACGAGAGACTCGCCTTAAACTTAAAGCACATGTACAAGGGTTTTAAGGGATCAATATTTATTCTTAAATTGTAATGCTTTTTTGGCTTATGAAGAGATCAATATTTTACATTCATATTAAACGTTCATATTAGTCTGTTGTGAGATATAAGTAAGAAAACATTATTTTATTTAAAAGGGTTTTTAAGGAATAAATTATAGTTTGGGATATATATATATATATATATAATATCAATTATATACATAAAATGCCTGATCCCGTGCATGGAACATGAGATAATACTAGTATACGAATATTCCCCGTAATTTCAGGTGATGATTGCTTTTATAGTTTTTGTTTTTTTGGATTTTAGTTTTTGATTTTTAGTTTTTAATTTTGCAGTAGAATTTTTTTTTTTCAAATACATGAAGAGTTATTTTAGATTTGGGCTTTTAGTTTTTGGTTTTTGGTTTTAAAATTAAAAAAATAACAGTAATATTAATAATAAAATTTCTATTCTGAAAATAATAAAATAATCTCATCAAAACACATATACAATTATTTAAAACAAAAACTGTAAATACAAAATAAAACGATTTGAACTCGAATGCTTTTCACATTTGATAGTAATTAAGTATTATACATAAATCAAATTAATACCCTACATTTGATGAAATTTTTCTACAATAATTATTATATATATAATTAAATGGTTGTTTATTTTATGTATAAATATTTTTTATACCAACTAATTTAAATAGTAACTATTAAAATATATTTTCATTTTGAAATATTCTTTGAATTTCTTCCAATTTACAAGTACGAGAACTTTATTCATATATATAAAAAAATCATTTAGTGAAAGTCTCTTTACCTAGTGGTTTTATATTAAATATTTTACATCAGAAAAGAGCAAAAATTTACCAGAAATCTATAACATAGTACAAGAAGTATTCTCAATCATGAACGGCCCGGGGTAGTATAGTTAGAGGGAAACCCTCATAAAATAGTTAGACTTGTCGGTTGTAGAATCTTGTGTAGTATTTTTGTATAGTTTGTAATAATATATTTATCCAGTATTGAAATAAAAATAAAAATAATTAAATAAATAAATAATAATTTATAAAAAAAATAATGAAAAATAACCTGATGTGTTGAAGAAATTTGACCAAAGTGGTTTTTGGATTTTGTTTAAAAAATTCTTAAAAAATCAGTTTCCCTAAATTACATAAAATCTAATTATCCAAAAACTTGATTTGTTAAGAAGTAGTTTTTTGAAATTGTTTTCAAAATAATACTTCCCCCGTTTCAGTTTAGTTGTTGTTTTAGGGTAAGATTTTCATTTCAACGTAAATATCATTTTAAAATTTCAATGCAAATTTACTAATTTCTTATGGATTCAAATGTGAGTAGATTTATATGTAATGTTGTTTTTATCTAGAAATATGCAAAATTAAATATTTTCTTAATCTTTATGCACAAATTCAAACAACAACTAAAATGAGACGGAAAATCAATAACTAAAATGAGGCCGAATAAGTATTACAGAATCTGCAAACAATCATCCTCTCAGTTTACTTTAAAAAAAAAAATTAGACTACTCATTTTATGAGAAAGAGTAAGAAACTATCATAATCTTTTGTTTATCCTAGATTTTGAATTCTTTGTAAAAAAAAAATCTTTCAAATTCATTACACTCTACTAAAATCAGTTATCTACAATAAAAAAAAATCTTCCATATTCGTATTAAAAATTTGTTACATAAATAAATAAAATACAGTTGAGAAATTCAAAATTAGATAAGATAGTTACATAAAAGGGAAAATTGCCAAATATGACTCACAACTTGATTTCAAATGCAAAAGTAACATAAAAGGCTATTGAAATTACAACCAACCCCTTGTAAACAAACCAAAAAACCAAAAAAAAATTATGTTTCTAACCCCCGCAATTCGTCTGTCCAAACGACTTTCCAGTAAGTCATCCAGACGACTTATTTGAAAATCATCTAGTGTAGTTCTTCTTAAAAATAATTTAAAATTTTTGTATAAAGTATTTTGATAAGTGAATAATTGAAATCATGTAATTAACATATGTTGTAAGAGATATAAATTAAGATATAACAAAATTAATAGTTTTCAACATAGATGAGTGAAAGTAGTGAGTCATGATATTTTTTTGTTTAGGTTTTGCCAACATATGTTGTAGTATTGTATGTGTTCTTAGCGTTAGATTTTGGAAAGCATAAATGTTTTTTTTTTTAAATTTAAAATTTACATAACTGTGTTTATTTCTGTGTATAGTAAATACTATTTAAGTATAATTTGATTTTATAACATGGTTAGTTAATTAATTTAGTCAATTTAGTTTAAGATTTAAATGTAGGGTCTAGACGACTTACTATTAAGTCTTCTTGTGAATATATTCATGATAGACGACTTACTTGAAAATCGTCTAGTATAGTTCTTCTTAAAAATAATTGAAATTTTTTGTAAAAAATATTTTGATATGTGGAAAATTGAAAACATTTAATTAACATATGTTCTAAGAGATATAAATTAAGATATAAGAAAATTTAATTGTTTTCAGCATAGATGAATGAAAGTAGTGAGTCATGATATTCTTTGGTTTAGGTTTTGTCAACATATGTTGTAGTATTGTATGTGTTCTTAGGGTTAGATGTTGGAAAGCATAAATGTTTTTTTTGAAAAATTTAAAATTTACGTAAGTGTGTTTATTTTTGTGTATAGTGAGCACTATTTAAGCATAATTTGATTTTACAACGTGTTTAGTTAGTTAATTTACTAAATTTAGTTTAGGGTTTAAATTTAGGGTCTGGACGATTTATAGTAAGTGATCTGGTGAGTATATTTACGATAGACGACTTACTAGTAAATCGTCTGATGTATAGTATGCAACAGACGACTTACCGAACCTTTAATTTTACCAATGTACTTTTAAACCTAACCGGATTATTTGCCGGACATATATAAGATGTTTTTTTTACTCACTTTTGCGCAAAATTCAAAAAACCCTTACGCCGTTTCTCTCAAAGACGATTTCAAAGGCGATTTCCATCGATTCTCTCTAATCCATCGTTCTCACCGCCGGTTATCTATCTGTCAGTATCACCGTCGTTCTCACCACCGTTCTCAATGCTGCTTTCTCTGTTTCAGATCTGAGAGGAAACCTTAGCGCCGTTTCTCTGTAAACCCTAGCGCCATTTCGCGTCTCGTTCGCAGCGCTGGTTCTTTGTAAACCCTAGTGCCGTTTCCCTCAGAGGCGTCTCGTTGAAATCCGCTGCCGGTAAGTTATATCTTTTACTGTTAAGTGACTGATTAAGAAAAAGATGAACATAAAACGTTGTCTCTATCAATTTATGACTTAAGGTCTATCTATACTCGTTCTCACCGTCGTTCCCACCGCTCTTCTTTTTCATGTCTATTTTTGAAGGTCTATAACTGCTGTGTCGAAGGAGATATATCTTCTTCAAATATTCTGGTCGGCTTTAAAATGTTCTACTGGAAGTCTTGGAAGACGACTTAAATATAAGTCTTTCAGACTTATAATTAAAATGTTATGCTGGATGGTTGTGTGTTTGAGATGGTTGTCTTTGATTTTTTTGCAGACAAAAAACTGGATATTCCAGAACTCCCCCGTAGGATACATACATTAGGGGAAGATCCCCCTGCAATGAATAGCAGTTTGTATCATACGTATTGTTCGAAGAGTGCTCTTCATGATGACAAGTATATGAAGAGCTGAAGGAGTCAAAGTTGGAGTTTTCATCAAGTTCAAAAATCTGGGATTTGCTTGGGCTTCAAGGCTGGTTCACTACATGCTCGGTTTCCAGCTGCACATAAAGAAGAAGTATGAGCTTTGGAGTCTCATTGGTCCACAGCCTGTTAGGTTTCACTATTAGAGTTTGAAAACCTCACTGGTCTAAACTGCGAGTACATCGAGAACCTTGAGACACCAAACTGTGTTGTTACAAAGGAGTTGGCTTCTTTCTGGGGGATATTGAGAGTTCATGTCAAAGCTGGCCATCTACTCAGAAGATAATAGCAGCATTTAATTGATGCGAAGGGTGGTCTCAAAAAGATCGCAAGCGGCTCGAATACCTTGACATCTTCACTGGATACATTGAAGGGATAAAGTATTCAACCCCTACATGGGTTAGTCTGGTAAGGCTAGTGATGAAGTTAGAACGGTTTGAGAATTATCCATGGGGGAGAGTCCCGTTTAAGGTGCTGATGGAAGGGCAAAGATATTACGGGTTGCTACACTGTTAATGGTGTATACAAGCTCTCCAGGTCTGGATGTACACAGCTCTACCAAAATTGGGTGCTAATTATGGTAATCCCATACAAAACAGACCGTCTACGCCAATACTGACTCACATGGGTGGCAAAGGACGCAGATGCTTTAAAGATGATATCTGCAGACAGGTATTTAATTCAATCCAAAAGATTTCGCAGAAAACTTATAATTAAGTTGTCAAGAAAATCTTCCAACTAGACGACTTAGTAGAAGACTTATAATTAAGTCGTCTGTAAAGTCTTCTAGCGGGATGACTTAGTAGAAGTCTTATAATTAAGTCGTCTTGGAAGACTATCCAGACTACGTAATTATAATCTTCTATTAAGTCGTCCAGCTGGAAAACTTTCCAGAAGACTTAATTATAAGTCGTCTGCGAAGTCTTTTCTTTTTATCTTTCTTAATCCGTCAAATATCTAATTTCATATCTTCTATTTACTGCAGACTACGGTGATCAACTTTGTTCAGAAAGACATTGGTGAAATGTTTCCACAATGAGACTCTGATGTGGAGGCCGTGGAGAACATAATTAAAGTCATGTTTAATCAGAGACTGTGGAAGTGGACCATGGATTGTTGGGAAGTCACTGGTACTTGGGTCAATACAAAGCCGGCGGTTGTGAGTCCAAAGAAAGAGATAGCCGTGGTGGAGGAAGGCAGTCCAAAACCTCGGAAGAAAACTCGTAAAGAGGCTAGTGAAGAGGCACCTGCAGAGGCACATGAAGAGGTTCCTACAGAGGCTCGTTCAGAGGTGACTACGACTGTTGGTGGGATGAACAAAGAGGATATTAAAAGAATGTTTAAGGACATAGTTGAAGCCATGAGGGAAGAGTTTGGGACGTGCCTTAAGGAGATCAAGCATCTGTCAGAAAGGATGGAAGCTGTGGAGAAGAAGGTTGGTATCACCAAAAAAAGGAAAGGGGCATCATCTAAAAACACTACCTCACACGAACCCGTGCTTAGTAACAAATCCTCTCCCAACAAGAAATTGACTAGAAAAAGTCTTAAGAATAAGAACTGAAAGTTGGATTTGCTTTGTTTCTTGTATGTCAGAACATGTGTGCTTTGTTTATAATGTGCATGTTTTGTTTCTTTTTTTTTTTTTTGGATTTTGTTTCATGTTTGAAATAAATCCTTGGTTATTATTGTTTGAAGTGGATCTTTATTTATAGTGTGCTTGTTTTATTTTGGTTAATATTGTATAAACCCATCTTGTACACTGCAGAGTGAAAGTGTTAATGGGGCGAATGCGGGAAGGAAGAGCTTGCCAGAGGATAAAGCTCTAAATGTGTCCGCAGATGCTAGTTCCTCGAAAGAGATGAGTCTAGTGATAGCAGATTTTCGCAAGGATAAACCTCCAGAACCGAGCCTTGTTTTATTGGACAAACAAGTACCCACTAATTCGGATTTACAGCAGGAGGATGCTAGATATCAGCAAAAGAAGGATGCAGCTTTGGCAGTTTGTCGTGCAAAGAGTGATCGAACAAGGAAACTTGCTGCCTCACAAAAATCTCCTTATACGGCAAACAACACGGCGACAGGATCATTCCAAACAAAAAGCTTTTTCCAGGCTATAATCCTTTTGCACCAATTGATAAGAATAAGTTGAACGAGCTCGCTGAATGGTTGAAAATTGATCTGTAAGTGATTGCTTTTCCCATAAAAGTTTGCTTTAGTCTACAAAAACTGATTGATTTTCAACATATTGTGTTTGCAATCATTATAGAACACCCCTCACCAAAAACTACGTACAAGTCCAACTCGATGGTATTACACCATCCGGACCTCTTTATCTTGGCTGAACGACTGTGTAAATCTTCTGCTATCATTTACAAGACTTACTAGAGGACTTACTGATAAGTCTTCTTTGTAGACGACTTACCAATGAGTCGTCTAGTAACTCTTCTACGTAGAATATGCTTCCTCGATCATCTCTTTGCTCAGCAATAGCGATATCACTACAAGGATTTTAAGCACTCGGAGCCCGACAACGGTTTAGGAAGAAGACTTTCTGATGGGGCGTGGAATTATTATTCAGGCACTATACTATCATTTTGCCAATCGAACAAGTTTTGGGGGAAGGATATTGATGATATCTATGCGCCAGTGAACTACAACGACACTCATTGACTTGCTATATAGATATTGATCCCTAAGAGGCACATAGTTGTCTGGGACAGCATTTGTTCATGTATCTCCCAAGAAGAACTCGATGTGGTCCTGGAGCATTTTCTCTACATGGTCCCTTATCTGCTTGTTGAGTGGGCTTCCTCCATCGAACAACGTGCCCAATACACCCTGGAGCCATTCACATATGAGAGACCGACCAATATACCTCAGGCTCGATCTGGTGATTGTGGCGTGTACACTCAAAAATACATTGAATGTCATGCTCTTGGGATCTCATTTAATTAAAAAAACTTTGCTAAGGCCAACGGGAAGGCTATGAGAGATACGATGGCGGTGGATATATTTAAAGAGCTTCCCGGCCAGCATAAGAAAGAAAACGTGGACAATGATGAAAACCTGGCAACGTATGAGGAGTGATGTGTGTATTTGAACTTGATTATTTTGTATGATAGATTAGGCTGATGTGTGTATTTGAACTTGATTATTTTGGTGTGCTGATGTCTGATAGATTAGGCTACATTAGCAAGGTCAGGACATGATGAAATTTTTTTTGTAACCTATCTTATGCACAGAAAACTTCGCAGAAGATTTACAATTAAGTCGTCTGGAATGTTGGACGACTTAACTATAAGTCATTTGGAAAGTCTTTTGTGCAGTGACCTTTTAGAACCTTTCTGATAATATAAAGGGCAAGATCTTCTTAAATTTGTTTGGTAGTGCAATTTGACAAAAAAGTTTACACAGATAAGTTCCTAACACAAATTCTTAACACATAGATTCATACCACAAATTCTTAATACATAGATTCTTAACACAAATTCATAAACACTAAACGATTAACTTGAAGGTCTTCTGGAATAATAAACCCTGGACGACTAACTTTAAGGTCTTCTGCACGACTTACTTGAAGGTCATCTGGAATACTAAACACTGGACGACTAACTTGAAGGTCTTCTCGAAGACTAACACTGGTCAACAAACTTTTAAGGTCGTCTGGACGACTTACTTGAAGGTCTTCTGGAATACTAAACACTGGACGACAAACTTGAAGGTCTTCTGGAAGAATAAACCCTGGACGAATAACCTGAAGGTCTTCTGGACGACTTACTAAAAGGTCGTCCATGCCATTTCTTACATTGTGTTGTCGTATGGCCAGTTTATCGGCAGTTTGAGCATCTATAAACCATGTATTGCTTCTGGGGTTTGCGTCCTCTCATCCTGGATAGCTCCAACCAAGATTGCTATCTTGATTTCTTCAGCCTCCCCGGACCATGCTTTAGATCCGGAGGAAAGCATGTGCGTTCCTCAACTTGTTGTCCAACACAAAGATATATATTCTTTGAGTATCCAGCAAACAAATAATCATTTGAGTACGCTGAACATACAAATGTGGAGATATGCAAACCATCATATATTCCAGCAGCTAAAACATGAGATCAAGGTATTTTCTCCAGTGCATAGACACCACATCACACTTTCCATGTTCCAAATCAACCACATAGTCTATATTGCCACTTTTCACAAAGAATAGCCATCCATCAATTGGTTGGGCCCTCATCGTATCCGCTATCTCCGATCAAACAACAAGCAAGTACTCAACACTCCAACTATGTTGAGTTGGGAGACTCAAGAATCTTCTCTCCTTTTCGAAAACCACATTCCTAGCTTCTTCCTTATGAACTTCAACAGGAACTGAATCGGAAATCCTCTAGCTTGCTTCAATGCAGAATTAATAGATTCAGCGATGTTGATTGGTTTTATGTTGTATCTGTCCCCCTGACAATAAACCCTTGACCATAGGCTGACGTTGGCATTCTCCAAATACGTTGCAAGGTACGGGTTTGCACTCCGTATCTCAGCTATGTACAGGTCAAAATCAGAAATCGTATGAGCATAAGCCGCACCTTTCACCAAGTATAAGAGATGTTTCACTTTATACTTTTTGATAATATTATCTTAAAGGTGATAATAACATACTCCTCGGGTTGCCCAAGGAAACACCTTATCACATGCACTTTTAATGACAGTGTGCCGGTCGGAGACTCACCAGAGGCTGCCACTACAAGAAAACAGTCGGACTCCGATGAAATTCCGAGGAAAACGTCCTAAAAAAAAAATATTTCCTCGAAATTTTCGTCAGAGACACCGAGAAAATACCGACAACTTCTGATGGATACATAATCCTACGAAATTCCAAGGAACAGTATCAATCGGATTATTCCTACGGATACTTCATCGGAATTTAACCGACGGAAGAGGTCCGTCAGAAGTTTTCGACGAAGATATGGAGGGAGATCGTCCTCGGGATATTCCGAGGAAGTTGTGTCGTCGAAGTATTCTGATGACTCATGTTCATCGGAATATCCCGAGGACTTTTCTGTTGGAATTTTCCGAGGAACAATTCGTTGGAAATATTCTGAGGGCTTTGCTTCCTCGGAAAATTCCGATTTTTTTATTTTAAAAAATAATATATAATAATTATTTTATTTTTAAAAAAACTATTTATATAATAATTATTTGAAATATAAAATTAAATGTGAAATAAAAACAAATTATTATATTTTAAGTTTTAAAAATAGAAATATAAATTAAACATTCAAAGTTTTTAAAAACAAATAAAACAACCAACTAGAACTCGTGCTAGAATAGGCGTCGCATCATGTCCAACAATTCTTGGTTCTTCTTCTTCGTTTCCTCCACTTCGCTTTGCTGATCTGACATCCTAGCAAGTATGGCCTCGTTCTGGGTAAGAATGGTGGCGTTCTGGTTCTCCAATGCTACGATGTGGTCATCCTTATTCTGTAACTGCTCCAGAATTGCCGGATGAACAAAAACCGGTTCTGAAGTAGAAAGAACTGACTTGGAGCGACGAGCCAACCCGAACAAATGGCATTTCTTCTTAGGAACCGCCTAGAAAAAAAAAAAGAGAAAACATAAAATTGAAACTGTGAAAAACACGATGAAATGAAAAAAATAGTAAAAATTAAACTGTAAATTAAAATGAAGATCTAACCGACTCAACTAGTTCGTTGATTCAAACTCGAGAAAGGTTGGTGGAAGCAGCAGTAGTGCCATCGTCGTCAGATTGAAGCTGAGATAGGCGTTGGATCTCTTCCTCCTTCTGGGTTTCGACCAAGTCGATCACCTCCTTCACAATGGCATCCGAAATCTCTCCGATCTTCTTATTGGTATATGCTTCCCTCATTAGCACGAGGGAGTCAATCGGCTCACCAACAGTCTGTTCTGCCTGAAATAAAAAAAACATTTGTTAATAAAAAGCATTAAAATTGAAATTAAAATGAAATAAATAAAGAAAAACAGTCTATGGAATTGGTGTCGGAGGTGTCTTGCGTCTCCGCCTTCTCCCAATGTGCTTGCAACTCGAGCCACACCGTGTCGTTGATCAATTTTGGTTTCTTTCTCTTCTGCCACTTTTGCTTCCACTCATAAATCTGGTTCCCATAATTCTCCATGACTTTATGGGTGAATGCATTACGGCCATATGGAGTGGATTCCAGTTGAATTCTTGCTGAAAAAACACAATTAGTAGAAATTTATGTCAAAGATTAAAAATATAACTTAAAAAAAATTAAAATAAATACCGCAAACTGACGGAAGTACATCTCCTGATCCTCGAGGGGGAAGGCAGTGTAAGTAGGATATCCCTTTTTAAGGGTCGAGTACATCATCTGATTGATGAAGGTGCTTATCCTGTTCTGCGACCGGTCGAACCTAAAAAGAAAAAATTAAGAATTAAGCAACATATAATGAAAAAAAAAAGAAAATTAAAAATATTCTAACCATGTTTGGTGTCGTCCCAGAACAGTCATGCTACCCGGAACGACTAGAGGAGCTAGAGCTGAAGCGGGAGGAAAATCGTCGAGATATTGGTTCTGCGAAGATGCATAACCACGAGAGGTGCCCGTCAAACCACCCCGACCTCGTGGTGTGTAACGGCGAGACCTCGTCTGGCTATTGCTACCAGACCTGCAAAAAATTAAAAAAAAATATTTTAAAGAAAATAAAAAAATAAATACAAATATATTTTCACAAATATAGGAAAGGTTTTATAAATCCAGAAAGAGATTTAATAAATCAAAAAATAGTTTTACAAATATAGAAAATTTTTAATAAATCCAAAAATAGTTTTAATAAATCCAAAACAGTTTTAACAAATCCAAAAATAGTTTAAATAAATAAATAAAAAATTTAAAAATCCAAAAATAGTTTTAATAAATATAAAACTATTTTTATAAATATATAAAGAGTTTAATAAATCCAACAATAGTTTTAATACATCCAAAAATATTCCGAGGACATTCCGAGGGAATAAGGACATTTCTCGGATTGTCCTCAGAATATTCCGAGGAAATTCCGAGGGATATAACCATTATTTCTATATCCCAAATACATTTTCACAAGACATGTCCGAGGGAATTCCGAGGATATTTCCGAGGAAATTCTGAGGAAACCCTACTGCTTCCTCGGAAATTCCTCGGAATAGTGTAAATTTAAACCTGATGAAATTCTGATGAGTCATCACCAGATGAACCTGAATCTGCTTCTTGGTGAAATTCTCCAATGACAGGTTCATCTTCCTCGTGAACAACAGTTTCGTCTCCAAAGTCGGTTAAATTGACTACAAGGTCAACATTTGCTAAATCTTCTAAGGCACTTAAGTTGCCGGATGTGCTTGGTTGTAGTGTGTCTTGATCAGAATTTCTGTGAACTCGACCTCTCGGGTTGAGTGATGTAACAGTGCCCCATGGATCATCCATGTTCCTAACCCAAGGATACTTGATGTAACAAACCTGTAACATAAAACAAATTTACATTTATGTAAATTAGTAATAGTAATATACATATGAATGAATCATTATGATTAAATTGACAGATATATAGTTATCTGATCAGCTTGAGAAGTAAGAATGAAAGGCTCATAAATATGCAGCTTTCTTCGCGAATGTACTGACGTAACACCAAATGCATCTGTTCTCACACCTCGATCTGCAGTGGTTTCGTACCAATCACAATAGAAAACAGTACACCGCAATCCAATCATGCCCGGATACTTGATTACCAAAATTTTGCTTATGTTTCCATAGTACACATCATCTCCTAATGCAGACGATACACCAGAATCAGAAGTTGTACTTGAACGTCTTTTCTTTTGAGTTGTGAATGCATATCCTCGAGTACAAAATCTTGGATATGACTTCACAATATACTATGGCTCACACACCATCTCGTGTATCCAATCGTCAAATGTTTCACCACTGACCATACCGGCAGACACCTATACATTAAAAAAAGTTTTATAGCAATATATGTGAATTGGTATAATTATGTATTGATGAATAATAATGTTCAAGGAACTCACATAACCAAACATCCATCCAGCAAATTCTCTCTGGTTCAATACTTCAAGTTCCTCGTTTGTGGCGTGTCTATGAGTGAACCGCTTTTCTGCCATGAAAATCCAGTACATATGATCAAATTAAGGAATTAATTAAGATTTAAATTGTAACTTATTAAAATAATAATCTGTAAACGAAATTATATATATATGTACCTCTCATATTGCCGAATATCTTTGCAGTTGGTGAGCAAATATGTTTGCAAATGATGATGCTCCTGCTCAGTAAGTCGACGATCTTTTGGTTTTCCGCTAAGTCGTCCAACATCTGTGAAGATGTTTGGAACCGTAACATAATATGTTGCTCTTTCGCCTCTATCATCATGACGAGCAGGTCTTCTCTTTTTTGTCTGCACTTCTGCTGGAAAGTAGTACTCAGCAAAGTTTGAAGTACTCAGCAGAAGTTTGAAGTTTCTTCATTGATCATCTGTGCGACTATAGAACCTTCTACCCTACTTAAATTTTTGACCTTATTCTTCAGATGATACATATACCGCTCGTAAATATACATCCATCTATACTGCACAGGACCACCAAGTTCCAACTTGACAAGTGAATAGCAAGATGCTCCATAACATCAAAAATGATGGGGGAAATATCTTCTCTAGGTTGCATTGGAGCACATCTATGTTATTCTTCAAATTTTGAATACCTTCTGGAGTCACTGATCTCGAGCATAAATCGCGAAAGAAAACACTTATCCCTGCAATTGCTTCATGAACTTTTCGTAGTAATAGCTCTGAGAAGGCAAACAGAAGGAGGCGTTGCATCATTACATGGCAATCGTGACTCTTCAAGCCGATAAACTTTGCTTCGTTTCAGTCTACACAGTTACCCAAATTGGATGCGTAACCGTCTGGAAATTTCACATCGTTTGTAATCCAATCAAATAACGCATTTTTTCCCGCTGCATCCAGTCGGTATATGGGAGCAGGAGCTCTACCATTCTCATCAACATGAAGTTCGGAACGATCACATATATTGACTAAATCTAGTCTTGACTTCAAATTATCTTTTGTTTTACCTTGGTTGTTAAGGATCGTGTTCATAAGATTATCAAAAAACTTCTTCTCAATATGCATGACATCTAAATTATGCCGCAGAAGATGATCCTTCCAATATGTCAGATCCCAGAAGATACTCTTTTTGTGCCAATTATGTAGTTCTCCAACATCATCTACTGGATAATAAACATGTCCACCAACGTCTGGCGTCCTTTCTGTACCAAAATCTCTTATCTATGTCAACAAATCTTCCCCACAAATTTCCGGGGGTAGACTGTCAAACACCCTCTTGTTCTTTGTAAACAAAATCCTACTCCTACGATATGGATGATCAGGTGGTAGGAATCTCCTGCGACAGTCAAACCAACACGTTTTCCTTCCGTGTTTTAGTTGGAAAGCATTTGTGTTATCTTGACAATGTGGGCATGATAGCCTTCCATGTGTTGTCCATCCAGATAACATACCATATGCTGGAAAATCACTTATTGTTCACATAAGTACTGCCCGCATTTGAAAGTTTTCTTTGCACGAAACATCATATGTATATGCACCTTGAGCCCATAGTTGTTGTAACTCATATATTAGTGGCTGAAGAAACACAATAAGTGATCTCTTAGGATGCTCTGGCCCAGGAACGAGAATGGAGAGAAACAAAAACTCTCGACGCAAACACAAGTTTAGCGGTAAATTGTATGGTGTAAGAATGATCGGCCATAGAGAATATTGTCTTTCATGCTTGCCATATGAGCTGAAACCATCGGTACATAATCCATGGTAGACATTTTTTCTCTTAGACACAAATTCTGGATATGTTTATTGGAAATGCTTCCATGCTTTTGCATCTGAAGGATGTCTAATCTCACCATTTGTCGAATGCTCCGCATGACATCTCATTGGTTGGGCTGTGCATTCAGATTGATACAACCACTTCAACCTTTCCGCCAGAGACAAATATCATATCCTTTTATATGGCACTGGAACTCTTCCACTTGTATCTCTGTAACGAGCCTTCCCACAAAATTTGTATGTAGCCTGGTTCTCATCCGCAATCCAATATATCATGCAGTTATCGATGCATACATCTATTACCTGATACGATAAACCAAGACTAGCTACGAGTTTCTGAACCTTGTAGTGTAAACTTGGGGCTAGATTATCCTCAGGTAGAATACCCTTTACAAAATCAGCAATCGCATGCACACATTCTTCAGCAAAATTATAATCAGTTTTAATGCCCATCAGTCTTGTTGCAGATGATAAAGGTGAATGACCATCTCTGCAACCTTGGTACAGAGGTTATTTTCCTGCATGAGACATATCAAAAAATCTCCTAGCTTCTGCATTGGGTAATTCTTCCCCTATAAAATGATCATTTACCATCTGCTCAGTACCTACACCAAAATCTACATCCGTTCTAATTGTTTCTTCTAACATATCCGATGTTTAAGGTTTGCTAATACTACCATATTCAAAATCAGTTTCCCCGTGATGATACCGAATTTTTTAACTTCGTGTAAACCCGTTCAAATATAGATAAGTCCAAACATCCCACTCTTTTATAACCTTTCTATTTTTACAAGTAGAGCAAGGACATCTTAACATACCCGTTTTTACTTCCGGTTGTCGTTGAACTACCGCCATGAATTCCCTAATACCTTTTAGGTATTCTTCTGTAAGTAATTTCGTGTCAGGATCCAAATGAGATCGATCCATCCACGAACGATAATAAATTAAAGAAGACATTTTTTTTATGAACCAAACTTGTGTGTATAAGTGAGAGAATCAGAATATTGAGTGAATGAAAGAGGATGAAGGGTGCTTGTATTTATAGATGAAATGTTGCTGAAAATTTTGACGGAATTTTCATTTTCTGTCGGAATTTCCTTGGAATATACAACGGCTATACAACGGTTATAAATGTCCCTCGGAATTTCATCGGAATATCCGACGAAATTCCGAGGGACGTTTACATTCGTCGGAATGTCGTCAGAATTTTTGAACTTTCCTAACGGCTTGATAACGATTATAATTAACCCTCGGTCCTCGGTATATCCCGACCGAATGTAGTTTTCTCGGAATCTCGTCGGAATATTCTGACGAAATTCTGAGGAAACACAATTTTTAGGTTTCCTTGGAATTTCATCGGAATTGCAGCGGGATATTCTGAGGATTTTATTGGCCATCGGTATTTTCCTTGGAATATGCAATGTTTTCTTGTAGTGTGCTCATTAAATACACAATTAGCCAATTTTGTGAAAAACCATTCCCAAGAAGGTTCATCTTCAGCATCTACGATCCCAATGGAAATATTTGAAAATTCTCATCTTGTGCGGATGAAATTAACATAACACCTCCATATTTCCCACTTAGGTGAGTCTCATCCACCACAATGACCCTTCTCTGATGCTTAAAACCTTTGATAGAAGCTCTAAAAAAGAGAAATAAATAGTTAAATATATTGATAGAATCAAGTTCTATAGCCGTGATAGAATCGGGATTTGCTAAGAAGATTTGCTCAAGATATGATGGCAGACACGAATATCCATCTTCTGATGATCATCTCACCAATGTTTGTGCATATAACAGAGCTCTGTATGAAGTAGTGTAATTAAGCGTCATGCCAAACATGTTCTTCATTGCATTAGTGATATGTGGCAGAGTCAACCCCTCAATGATTCCACACGATCAATAAAAAGCCTACCAACATACTTCGGAGTACAGTGTCTCCGCTGAGCGATTCGGTCTCCCACTGAGCATGTATGTGTTTCCACATACTTTGTTACCCAAAATGTGTTTGTCCCTTGTTTCATACTCGCTCTGATCTTCCATCCACAACCACTAACCCGCCATGTTGCTACAAAGAGAGTTTTCATTGACTTGTATATTCTGAAGGAGAACCTACGCCTCACTGATGTTAACCGCAGCTCTGAAAGCAGTGCATCCTTGCTAACAAAACTCTGGTTGACATAGATAATTTTACCATTCAGTCTTCCTCTTTCAATAGCATTTGTCTTTTTGAAATCTTCAAAACACATATCATCATCATCATCATCATCATCATCATCATCATCATCATCATCTTCTTCTTTATCCTCATCTTTAACCTTTCCATAAACACTGTAATCCTCACCATTCTCGTCCGCTTCACCAACAATAGAGATATCAGCATCCTCCTCCCCATCATCCTCCTCCTTATCATGATTTTCATTTTCAACCAAATCATCATCATCATCTTCAAAACATTCATCAGCTTCATCATCTTCTTCTCTTTCCTCTGAAACTGTTTCCACCTTGCTACGCCTTGATACACAAAGCCATACTCTATTCGTTTTGGTTATCTCGAGCAAGTTGTGAACTTTCCTTTCACTTATAACATGGAGAGGAGGGGTGTCTAGAACCATCTGTTGCATCATTTCTGCTGGTAATGAGTAGGTTATCTCCACAGATTATGTGCTCATGTCCAAGTTATAATCTTCTTGAGCCATTGCAACAAATTCATTCTCGCTTCATTGAAATTATCAACCACAAAATCTCAACACTAATCTTTCAACAACAATTCTCCATACACTGCATGTAAGTGACGCATCATCTGCAAAAAATCAAAATAAAACACATTAGTAAACATAGACAAAATGAAATTTTACTAAACATTGACACATACGACATACATGTAAGTCGTCTGAAAGACTTAAATGACTTACAAGTAAGTCGTCCAAACATGTCATTTTTGCAATTGACTTTTAAATGGGATAACTTACTTGTAAGTCATCCAGCTTTGTTTGTTAAAAAAAAAATTATAGACGACTTAAGAGTAGATCATCTAGGATAAACGGGTTAGTTTTGCATTTGACCGAATTGTGTCAGCTATTTGACGTTTCTTGGACGACTTATCAGTAATTCGTCTCTGGGAAAACAAAAATTTTAATATTTTATTAAAGTTAGACGACTTATCTGTAAGTCGTCTCAGGTTAGTTTGCAGTTCGAAAATAAAACTTAAATACTTAACTTTTCCCAAATGACTTACTTGAAAGTCGTCCAGTTAGACGACTTACGAGAAATTCGTCCAAGATAAGCAAGGTTTGACCAGGATCTCGAAAAAAATATGGACGACTTTGCTTATCTTAGACGACTTTCAAGTAAATCGGACGACTTTCAAGTAAATCAGACGACTTTCAAGTAAGTCGTCTAACTGGACGACTTCGGTGTAAGCCGTCTGGGAAAATTTAAATATTCAAATTTGCTTATCAATTCTAAAACTAACTCTGAGACTACTTACAAATAAGTTGTCTAGCTTTAATAAAATATTGAAATTTTTGTTTTCCTAAAAATGACTTACTGGTAAGTCGTTCAGGAAAAGTCAAATATCTGACACAATTCGGTCCAATGTAAAAGTAACCCGTTTATCCTAGACGAGTTAGTGGTAAGTTGTCTAGGGTATTCTCTAAATTTTTTTTAACAAAAAAAAGATGAACAGAAGACTTACCCGTAAGTCTTCTACAGCCAGACGACGTACGTGTAAGTCTTCTACGCAAACAGATCTGGAAAAAAAATCAATTTTGTACCTTAAACTAGTGAGATGACTTCCTTAGCACACAGAGTCTTCTCCAACCACTCAAAACCTCAAACGAAAGTAACCCAGTAAAAATAGTATGCTTGAATGGCTCTATCAACCATAAAAAATTTTGAATCATAATCTTGAGTTTTTGGATGAATATAGAAACAAAAGTGAAAGATATGTTGTTTTTAGTTCATAACAAAGAGATAATGTAAATTGATTTTAAGTGCACTAAGAACATCAAAGTAGTTGTTAATGGTGGTTAGGATATTGATTGCAATGACAATCTTATAAATATTTGAAAGAATATGAGGTTGTGAGAGTAAAAGACCATTTTCAAAAGAAAAAATTTAATAACATTTTCGTAAATAATGTGAATATGTAGAGCGAAAAGAAAAAAAATTAATTTTATGTTTAACTTTGAATTTTTAGTCAGATTTGCAAAGAAAAAAAAGAAAAAACTAAATAAAATATATTAGTTTGAGTTTGCATTATGGATAGTTCTAGTTCTCCTTTCTCAAGTTGTCAAATGCAAGGAAATACAATAAATGAAGAAAACTACACACGGTTTATTAATCAAAAGATTAACATTTTTATTATTTATTATATGAAACACAAACAAAACACTCAACTCAAAGGCTTTACACGCCTCTCAACATCGAACTGAACTTCAGATAGACCAGTGATCCCTGCAGTTATCTTCTGTCCTATCTTTACAGGTCCAACACCTTCTGGTGTACCTATAATTTGAATGCATAGTCTCATAAATTTTGTTTCTATCATTTTTAAACATGGAAAAAGAAACAGAAACTGCTAGTAAAATACCTGTCAAGATGACATCTCCTTCGTATAGAGTCATTATAGAGCTTATGTAGCTGATGAGATACGGGACCTTGAAGATCATATCCTTTGTCAAACCCTTCTGTCTTGTTTCACCATCCACCTGAAATCACAAGATGGATTCAGTTTGGTCTTTGCACACTGAGCGAAACAACATTTACATTTTAAAGCGTCATCGGGACAAAGAGAGTGCGGGAAGACAAACCTTCAGCCAAAGTTCTAGGTTATCAGGATCATGCACCATTGCCTTTGGCAGCTGAAACGCGACAAGAGAAACAAAAAAAAAAACTGAAACTAAAGCAATAAACCTCCTGCGCCGTGAGACTTTCCTAGTCTCAAGTAGATAAAACAATCACCACAACAAGTTTGAGAAACAAATTTTAGGCCAGAACCCTAACCGCATAATGCTGCAATCATACAGGGAAGAAATGGTCCATTCCAGAAACAGAAAGTATCATTCGTTTTCATATAATCTATAATATCATGATATATCTTAGGTTACAGAAGAATACTTACAACAGTGCTTATTGGAGTGAAAGTATCTTGTCCTTTAGCAAGAGTCCAAGGGAGACCAGATGCCTAAAGAAGCAAGAATTTAAACACAATGAATGCTAAAGCTCGAAAAACAACATATCTTCCTGTAATGAAAAAGAATCTGTGTATATGCAAAACTACACATGGATGAAAATGGCAGCTGAATTCAGCCTTAAAAGCGTAAATGATGATCCAAGTACATTAAAAACTCTCAATCATAGATGGTTTAGAACTCAGAAAGACTATCATGAAAGCAAGAAATGTAAGGAAACAAGAAGGTCAGGAGTGAAGTTTGTAAGCATTGAAGCCACCAGAAGATGGATTGAAATGAGCTAGAAAAGGGTTGTTACCTTGGCAGAAGCTTGGAGTTCCCTAGCAGTCATATCAAGAGCAACCGCATATCCTTATAAAACCATGAAAAACATCAAAAATGTAAGCAGAGATGATGATACATCATATCTATAATTGAGAGAAAGCAAAATAAAGAAAACCTCCAATGTAATCCATGGCTGTTGACTCGGGTACATCTCTAGCCTTCTCTCCCATCACTACAGCAAGCTCCACCTCATGATGAAGTGAATCAAGAGGATGCGGGATCTCAATCGTTCCTCCGTTCTCTAAGTATGATGAAGTCGGCTTTAAGAATATAACTGGTTCCTGTTTTCACCAATTCAACATCAGAGATATATAAATATGCAAAGTCAAAGTCCATTCGAGATTGAAATCTACGGTTTGTAAACGCATGCATCTCTCATTCTAGGGATTGTGATCAAAAGAGAGAGAGAGACCTTGGGAACGGCGTTGCCTAATTCTTTGGCGTGAGCGGCGTAGTTTCGGCCTACGCAGACGATCTTGGTGCCTTGCGTGAATAGCCTATTTATCATCGACGTCGTCATTCTCTCCGATCTGATTGATACCAATACTCTCTCTTTCTCTCGCTCGTTGGAGAAATAGAACTTTGCTATTGCGTCTACAATTTAAACGGAATTTTACTCTTTCAACCCCCTCAAACTTTTATTTCCTTACATTTGATTCCTTTTAACTTTTGCTTAACCTATTTTGTACTAATTGAGGAACAAGCAGCAACCACAAACCGGAAAAAAATCCAGTTTTTCTGAAAACGGGAGTTTTAAAATCGAATGTACATTCAGTTTAGGGGTTTATACTTGGTGCAAGCCTTAAAAACGAACACATACATACGTAGAACACAAGTAACTAACTACAACGTGATGACAATAATGCGATTTAACATCCCAATTTGTTTTTTACTTTTTTTTCAACGATGCGAAGCTTTCTTGGTTTCGGAGTTCTTAACCGGACTTGAAGAGGAGAACAGCTTTTTGGTCGAGGTAGAAGTAAACGAAATGGTTTGTCTCGTGTGTTACATAAGAACCTGCAGGGGAAATGAATTTGATCGGTTAAGGAACGAGTAAAGATTATATAGGCAAGATTATGAACATCACAAGTAGTAGAGTAAAATACTATTCTCATCCACACGCAATATAGGTTTAAGAAACGTGTATCCCTTGTTTGTTTGTTGGGATGCTATTGTATGCACAGGGCCGACCTTGAACTGTGAGACTAAGGTGTGGCAATTACGATCAGAACCACTAAATGTAATTGTTCAAGAAACACACACAAAAGACTTAAATATATAAAGATTCGAACAAGGGAAAAAAAATGAACTCTGATGAAGCCTAGCTAGCTATAAGATATATATCGAAATTTCATATTGTAGACTAAATTAGTTGCTTAATAATGTAAAAACATACATGTTAGTCACTGAGAAAACCTATACATCCCATTCAAACGCAAGACTAACAACTGAAAAATCAAACGAGCTAAGAAGATATGTTGAGAGCTAAACTAAGTTACTAAGAGATCACTATGATGATCATAAGGAGAGAGTACAAACCAAAGTTGCGACCAACAATGCAATGCCAAGTAGCACCATGTTTCTTGTCAAACTCCTTTTTTATATTCTCAGCTATATCCTTCTCCACACTGTTCTTCTCAAATGCCTGCAAACAACAACAAATAACAAAAGAAAGTAAAACCATTTTTAGCAACTATAAAAAAAAAATCATAATAATAACTCCAGAGGATGATTCAATAGACTTTTAGTTAACCAATACAGCTACAAGAAATGGAATCTAGTTCCAGAGCTCACTAATTCAAGGATCAAAATCAGAAACCCCTAAGATCGAAGAATCAGGAGGAGATATATAGAGAGAGGAGGAGTAAGTGAGACTAACGGCAATAGCGATCTCGATAGCCTCCTTCTGCATATCCTCTTTCATATCAGCACTCTTTATCACAGCTCGCTTCCCTGCCGCTTCGAGCTCCGGAACACTAGATCTCCGATCATCAGGATTTGTTTGCGCCGGTGCTCCTCCGTTCACACTCTTTTTCATCCTCCCGTCACTCATTCTTTTTTTCTTTTTTTTTTTCTTTTTTTTTTGAAATCAGATTTGCCTAAGATATAAGCAGAAAAGACGACAGAAGAGAAAAGAGAAAGCACGGCGACGAGTGGGGGCAGTACAGTCCAATACACTTTCTGGTCACTGCAAATATTGCATTTTGATACGACGTCGTTTCCTGCAGATTGGGTCCAGTGCAATCCCATTACTACTTTTTCCTCTTGTATTTTATACTATTGTAACCAATATTTTCTTTTATTTTGTGTTGTAACAATATTTAGTACCGGTAGTCGTCTCAGAATCTCAGTTAGTAATTTTATCAGAGAGAATTCAAAGGAATGGAATGTCCAAATGCTGGAAGATATATCTTTGATTGAAAGTTTAGCCATAAGCCGATACTTAGATTGGGACTCTTATTGTTGGAGGAAGACTAAGAATGGGTTTTATACTGTGAAGTCATGATATTGGGTTGCCAGACATATACTTAAGCAAAAGAATATGTTTACACAGAACCAAATATCACAAAGCTTCAAGCATTTGCTTAAAAGATATGCCATTTAAAAAAAATTGTCATCTTATATGACAATTAATCACATAACATATAGTTGTCACAAAAAAATTGAATCGTCGCTCTATGTAATTTATAATATTTTTCCAAGATGAGGAGAATCTGATGAGTATATAACTCATGTTATTTTTAAATGTCCACTGGCTTTGTAAGTGTCGACACGTGTTGCTACACCATCTCACCTTAATATATATATATTCCATGTGTCCAACATATACACCAACATGGATTATCTTTTATAGAGGAATAATACTTTTGATTATTCATAAATGGATAGAGACCCTTAGCCATGGATAATCTGTTATCTCTGGAAAGTAAAAAATAAGAAATTATTCAGAAGGTGACAAAAACCCATTAAATCTAATCAGATATGCAAAAGGAGAATGCAAAGCATGGTTCATGGAAAACCAACTCCTAGTTGAACTCATACATCAATAATAACATCTCAAGTCTTACGCTTGGAGAATATATGTTTAGTGAATGGTTCATGGATCCCTAAATCTATCTTTAATGGATGTGGATGGATTTAGAAGAATAGTTTTGGACAAACACAACTTATGGGAATAAGAATTAAAGGTGAAGAGATCCGCATTGCATCTGAAGCTAGAAGCTCTATGGACGATGGAAAACATGTTGCATCATTCGACATATCAACACTTTAGGACTGACTACAAATACTTGATTGTGATGATAAAAGAGCCTCATGCATAACCAACATTCTCGACTGAGTCTAAGGATACAAGATTTGAAGAGAAGATTCCATGATTTCAAGATATCCTACATTCCTCGGGAGAAATATAAGATTATTGATTTTTAGCTAGAATTGCTCGATCTTTCATAGGTCTCTTTTTTATTTGTTATTTTATTCCAGTTTGGATATTCAGGCCATCGTAACCTTGAATAATATAATAGAAATTTTATTTAAAAAACATTATTTCTATCATGTATGTATTGGAATAGCACATTGATTTTACATACCGTCAGAAGAGATTGTAGAAGCTCTAGTGCAAATTTCTAACCGTACCACTTTATCAGATCTTTAAGATATTCAAAAGTAAAATATCAACTTTAAGATGGAAGATTCATCATAGCTAATATTTACTTTCATTTATGTATTTTAGTTTTTTATTAGATGCAGATTCGCGCCTGCGCAGAGTGAACAAAACTATAAAATATAACTTATTTTGGTTGAAAAAATCACCTTTTGTAAACCATATAATGGAAAAGTATTGATAATTAGTACTTACATATTAATACATTTTCTAAGTGATCATATAAACTTAAGATGGTAATTTCTTCCGTTAAAGATTTGGTGTATATTACTTATTTAATAAATAAGGGATTTAGTTTGGTAAAGATAGTCCAACATTCGTCATTTATTACCATTTCAAATTTTTAGAAGATTTATGAAATCTTTGATATGGTTGATATACTTGTAAATCACTTTTGTTTATTACAATTTCGCTAGCTTTCTTATGGGTCAAGTGAAACAAAGCAAAACCATATACCAACCGAAATCAGTTAGCTATATTAAACGAAACAAAATAATAATTGACTAAAGCGCGCGCGCGGATTTTATTATTCGGATGTATTCTATATAATTTAGTTTTACATGGTTTCGGGTTTGTCCAATTCGATTTTATGTTTAAAAAACAATAGCAAAACTGTCTTTTGTATTAATAGCGTCAAGCTGTGTATTATGTAGATTTAATCGTGCCGTGAAAACACTAATTATGTACGGTTGTTCGAAGTGCAAAATCAAACTCAAATTTAACTATTTGCGTTAAAAACATAAGTTGGTAGTTTAGTTACTTCTGATATTAATAATTATCCAAAGTTTTTAAAATAATATACAAACTAAATGATAATCCGCACCATGCGAAGGTGAGCTTTTTAAAATATATTGTATTTAAATACATACTTTGCTATCAATAACCTTTTTTACATTTTATTAGGGATGGACATTTGGATACCATTTGGTTCGGTTAGATTATGTTTGGTTTAGATCTTTGCGGTTTGGTTCGAATCTTCGCAGGTTCGGATAACCCATTTAATTTTTTTTTTAAAGATTAAAATTCATATATACTTAAATTTTTCAAAATATAAAAGTAAAATAATATATAACATATAAATTTGACAAATGAATGCTAAAATACTTAAACTTAACATAAAATTGATTTATTTTAAATATTTGGACAAAAAATCAATAAATATTCCAAATATTCTTGGTATTTGGAGTATCATTTAGCTATTTTAAAAAAAAATTACAATTAATAATTTTATATATTTCTAAGTATTTTAGAAAATTTTAAAACAAAATCTCATGTATTTTGTATATTCGTAGATGTTAAATCCCATTTGTAGCTTTTACTATATAAAGTTGAGTTTATTGTATAGTAAATATAAAATAAAAGACGACTTTGACATGTCAAAAATGTAGTAATATCTTTACTTACTTCTTTATCAACAAAAACCATTTCAATGGTGTTTCCTGATTCTTTGTTATAGTTTTTTCACAAGCGGATAATCCTAATTTTAATACACGATCAATGTATCTTTACGCGGTTTTAATTCTTTATCATAAGAAACAACGCTTTTGGAGACTTGAACCAATGCCATTCTTTTTAAAAAGTGAAAGCAAAAGAGAAGAATGTTTGTATTTTAAAACCTTGGGGGTCGCCTAATATATATATATATAAGTTCTTATAATAATGACATTTCCGTTTTAGTATTAATAAGAAATAGTGAAATCGTTTAATAAAGATATTTAAAATTGTATTGGCATAAATTGATCTGCATATGATATGCTTTTAACTTGCGCAAGTAATTCATATTAGAAAGATAAGTTATTAAAAACAAACAAACTAATTACAAACTAATTAAAACAAACAAGATAAGGTAAATTACATTTAAACAATGTAATAAATACAATATCAAGATGCATAAGTTTTCCTTAGGGAATAATAAGGAAAGTTATTAATAGACGAAAATTAAATAACCTCTTGGTATAACGAAAGTAGAGCCTGAATCCTTTTCGACTCATCAGCCAAGCGTTTTTGTAGTATATGATTTTTCACCATGTGCATATTGTTCATAAACCTATCCAACAAGTACAAGAAGAAGCTTTTAAGAGGGACGTGATTTGAAAGTGACCTCCTTCTATGACTACAAAACACAACACTGAATACTAGCCAAAATGTTTAAACCAAAGTCTGAAACCACAGTTTTACTACTATGATTCTAATATCCAAAAAACTGAAACAAAAACAGCAAATTTGATTTAGTGTAGCTGAACCAAACAGAAATTCATTGAAATATATACTTCAATCATATAAATTAGTCAAATAGTTATTTTATAGACATTCTATTTATACGTTTCAAAACCTAAAAACTGCATCAGACTCAATTGCAAATGGTTAAATTCGATCTTAGTTTGTCTAAAACTAAACCAAACTCTATACAAGTTGTAAATTTGTCCAAGGGATTACCTGTTTATGGATATCTTCTCTTAATAGGTTTGGACATCTTGATGCGTACACATGTTTTAACTTTACTGGGTCACTAAACTCTCAGGTTGCAAATTGCTGCACGAGTTCAAATTCAATTCCTTGAGCTCTTGGCAGTTTAGGAACAAAGCCTGCATCAAAAGACCAATAATATGAGAACTTGGATTTAAGAGAAAACTTATTTCCAGATCACTTGTGAGGAATCTCACGTCCAAACTGGAGCATCCCCACAAGCTGAATGACGTCAACCTTTAATGTTTAATAAACATCTTCTGATTGTAGCCTGCTGTCTTTTAAGGAGTAGAACTCTTATCTTCAAGAGTCGGATTATCTAAACTGGGATCAAATACAGTCATGCCACAGTCCATCTCAAGAAGAGGCAGTTGAGCAGTAGCAAACTGAATGCCGCCTGAAAGAATACACATTGTGGTTCGTATCGAAATTAACAAGTAGTTTTGAGAGTGTATCAGGTAAGAAATCACAGATCATCCCGAGGCCAGTATAAGTAATGCTGGAACTACAACCAACCAACAAACAAACAAACAAACAAACAAACAAAAACATGTCTCTCAATACACTCTTCATGTCAATAAACCACAAGAGCTGTAAATAGAATATACTTAGCTAGACCAAAACATACCCACTCAGATCGAGCAGTTCAAGGTTTTTGTAAATTGAGGTAATGGCGGCTACAGACACATCAGTGATATCGATTCCAAGAATTAGCGAGAGAATTCTCAAACACATGTACGATAAGGAAACTGACATCAGTCTTAAGAAACAGTTGTTCTCTCAATGGAACACTGGACTAAGAGTCCTAGAGAAAGAAAAATGTGATTTTTACAAACAAAACCAAGACTGGAAACTAAGAGATTTCAGACAAACCTGAAATTTACAGCAGAAAGAGCAAGTTTAATATATAGATTCACGAACAGTGACGATCCAAATCTTAGTTCATCAACAATCTGATTTTCGAACTACCAAGAAGGATCTAAACTATAACAGAAAAATTATAAGGTATCTTCTCAATTCTACGGGAAAGAAAAATCCAATCAAATCAACGAATCCTAGGATTCTCAGAACTGAGACAAAAAATCGAATAGGATCTGAGAAGACTCACAACGTTTCGGAATCTGAGAGAAGGAAGATTCAGATTGATTTCACAAATCGGCTTTTTGGAGGCTCTGTTTGAGTGACACATGTCAAGAAGTCACTAAAGTGACTTCTTTTTTGATATATAGGGGGATTAAAAAATGTTTAAGACCCATTAGAAAAACGATTGGCTGAACTAAAAAATGTTATCTTTAACTAATCACAAAATTTTCAATGTGAGTTTTTTTACCATTTTAGTAATTTATGGTCGTTTTAAAATTCAAAATATAACATATAAGAAAAAATCTAAATTTTTTTATTATATGATTAATGTGATTGTTTAATTTATTTTAATAATATAAAATTAAATAAAAAGAAAAGAGGACAAAAGTTGTTATCAAATCTTTATTATTCATAAACATTAATTGTGATATATATATATATATATATATATATATATATATATATATATATATATATGTTAATCATATTAGGTAATTCCGTAGCTTTTATTTAAGAAAACAATATGAAATATTCTTTTGTACACTACTAATTAAATATGATAGTTAGTGTAATAAAAATATAATATATGCTTAGTTGAACCAACATATTTCTCTAAGAGTTATGAAAATCATTCTCATGCAGCAGTGCGAAATTGAGTTTCTCGTCTGGTGGATCTGTGACATGTGGCTACCAAAATAATGTTGTAATGCTCCATGATTAATATATAGGAGATTTAAACTACTAATCAAAAATATTCTATGTGAAATTTTTAAATGTTTTATTAATTTATAATCGTTTTAAAAAATTCAAAATATAACATATATCAAAAAATCTAATTTTTGTTATGTATTTGATGTTATTGTTTTGTTTTATTTCACAATATAAATATAACAAAAAATAGTATAGGCTATAAATTATTTTATCAAATCTTAATATTCGAATCATTAATTGTCACATATATATATATTATTACCATATTAGGTAATTCCGTAAATTTTATTTAATGAAATAATGAATAGTATTAATAATAGTTTTATGTTTAGTTTCACAATATAAGTTTTAACAAAAATAGTAGAGGCTATAAATTTTTTTTATAAAATCTTAATATTCGAATCATTAATTGTCATATATATAATAACCATATTAGGTAATTCTGTAAATTTTATTTAAGGAAATAATGAATAGCATTAATAATAGTTTTATGTTTAGTTTAATAAAAAGTATATTATATGTTTATGTGGACCAACATTTTTCTCTAGTAAATTTGAGAAGCATTCTCACGATGACACATGTCTACAAAAATATGTTGTAATGCTTCTCAATTAATATATAGGGTATTTCTAGAATGTTTCGCCTTAAGCTTTATTTTATAGGTTAGGTCAAATTCAAACTTAAATTTGCAAGTTTGGAATATTTTCTGATGAAAATTTTCATAAATAATTTAACAAATATTTGCTAATTTGAAAGAATTTATGTATTTAAAATATTTTGCATTCAAATCAGTATTTTTAAATTCAATCCGAACCACGGTTAAACCGGTGATCGATAATTCAATTTTGATTTTTAAAACTATCCATTTATAAAAAATTACTAAAACTCGAAACTAACCGATTGAACCGATGAATAACTGATATGTAATATTTAAATAATTTAAAAGTTTATTTTCGTTGTTTTATATATTATTTAAAATTTTAATTTATCTAAATAATTTGAAAAACAAAATTGTGAGAAATTATTAAAAAAGTGTGAGATCTAATATTTTCTATTGTTTGGAACATAAGATTAATTATAGTATTGTTTGGAAACATAGATAATAGTATAGAAATGGGTATATATTTTAGAAACATGGATAGTAGTATCAATAAATAAATATATTATTTGGAAACATGGATAGTAGTATAAAGAAAAGAATATTAGTGATTTAATGTAGGTTTAACTATAGGGGTTTTTGCAAATTTGACTCAAAACTCATGGTCAAACACAAAACTAACTTCTTCTTTTATCTCATCTTGTTTTTGTCCTATCCACCCCACATGTTCATTTTATTTACGAAAATGCCATTAAATTTTTTTTTTTATTTTTTTTCGAAAATGGCCTTTTTACTCTCTCAACCTCATCATCTTCAAGTATTTACAACANTTGTACAACCAAGGTTTGAAGCTTTTAATGCACTTAAAATCGATATCCATACTCTCTTTCTCAATTGTTATGAACTAAAAACAACATCTCCTTCACTTTGTCTCCATATTCATACCAAAAACCCAAGCTTTTGATAGCTAAATTTTTATGGTTGATAGAGCCATTTAAGCATACAATTCTTGGTGGGTTACTTTCGTTTCATGTTCTGGGTGGTTGGAGAAGACTATGTGTGCAAAGAAAGTCATCTCACCTAGTTTAAGGTTTGAAATTGAATTTTTTTCCAGATCTCTTCGCGTAGAAGACTTACCCGTAAGTCGTCTGGATGTAGAAGACTTACGGATAAGTCTTCTTGTCAAACGGACGATTTACTTCTAAGTCGTCCAGCTTTGTTTGTTAAAAAAAAAAATCCAGACGACTTAATTATAAGTCGTCTAGATAAAACGGTCTAATTTTGCTTTTGACCGAATTGTGTCAGATATTTGACTTTTTCTGGACGACTTATAATTAAGTCGTCTCTGAGAAAGTTAAAATTTCAATATTTTATTAAATC
>CAKOAT010227821.1:7360-47123 GCA_932364175.1 Eruca vesicaria subsp. sativa | reverse complement strand
AGAGATCTACATGGAACAACCAGAAGGCTATGTGAAAAAGGGCAAAGAAGATTTGGTTTGCCGTTTGAAGAAAAGCCTTTATGGATTGAAGCAAGCACCGAGGCAGTGGTACATGAAGTTCAAGTCTGTTATGGGGGAGCATGGTTATGCAGAGACTGATTCAGACCAGTGCGTATTTGTGAAGGTGTTTGGTGATGATAATTTTATCATCTTGTTGCTGTATGTAGATGATATGTTGATTGTGGGCAGGAACATGGAGAGAATTAAGGAGCTGAAAGATCAGCTAAGCATGTCCTTTGCCATGAAAGATATGGGTCCAGCGAAACAGATTCTTGGTATGAGAATTGCTCGAGACAGAATTGAGAAGCTGATTCACTTGTCTCAGGAGAAGTACATTGAGAAGGTACTTAAACGGTTTCACATGGACAAGTCTAAAGTGTTGAGTACTCCTCTTGCTCCACACTTAAGATTGAGCAGTCAACAAAGTCCGAAGACATATGCTGAGAAGGAAGATATGGCGAGGTTCCATATGCTTCTGCAGTGGGTAGTTTGATGTATGTCATGGTCTGTACAAGACCGGATTTAGCCTACGCCGTTGGAGTTGTCAGCAGGTTTATCTCCAATTCAGGAAGAGAACACTGGAATGCTGTGAAGTGGATCTTGAGATATCTCAGAGGGACTTCTGATCTGAAAATTACTTTCGGGGGTAAGAAGCTTTCACTTGTCTTTTTTACTGATTCTGACATGTCTGGAGATGTTGATTCTAGCAAGTCTACTTCGGTTTACTTGGTAACATTTACGGGTGGAGCTGTGGTATGGCAGTCAAGGCTGCAAAAGTGCGTTGCACTATCTACCACTGAGGCAGAGTTCATTGCTGCAACTGAAGCTTGTAAGGAGTTGTTGTGGATGAAGAACTTCTGTGAAGAGATCGGTTTCAAGCAAGAAAAGTATGTGCTACTTTGTGATAGTCAAAGCGCAATTTGTCTCGGTAAGAACTCTACATTTCATTCGAAGTCGAAACACATTATGAGAAGGTATCATTGGATACGAGATGTGGTTGTTTCTAAGGAAGTGGAACTTGAGAAAGTTCATACGGATGATAATGGGGCTGATATGATGACAATGTCTTTACCGAGGGGGAAGCTTGAAGTATGCCAAGGGATAGCCGGAATGGCTGTTTCCTCCACCTAGTCGGAGGGGGAGTTTGTTGGGTTCCTTCTAGATGGAGGAAACACATTGGGTTTGGTTGGTGATAACCAAACTTGGATGTTGGGCCAATGATATTTATCCATGAGATTAGTATTGGGCCTTGTGGTTAGTGAGACATTATATAAAGTCTCTTAACCTAATTTTGTGGCAAGACTTTTTAGAGATACAAAAGAAGAAAGAAAGGAGGCAAAAGAGAGAAAAGAGAGAAGAGGCAGATTTTCGTCTAGGTTTGTCAAGGCAGATTTGGAGGGTCAAAAGGATTCCTTTTGAGCTGATATTTTGTGGGAAGCTTCTTCAGTCAGTGGGTTAAAGGTTCACCGAAGAGATTTGGATTTCAACGGTTGGATCTTCTGTTGTCTGGGTTTTATTGAAGCTGGTCGTCACAGTTCTTTAGCAGTGCTGTCTTGAGTGTTTGGTAAATCCGACGGTGAGATCTTCTCTGTTTGAGCTGAAATTTGGCAGAGGTATTGTTGACTTGTTTATCTTGGATTTGTACGGTAGGATTAGTCTCTGGTTGCCGGAATCCTAGTGAGCTCAGGTCGTTTGGTTGCTGCCGGTTTTGAAGCTTTGGTGTTACTCTCTTGTTGTTGTTCTTGTGTTGGAGATAGATCTTTGTAGCTAGAGTCTCTGTTCTGTTCAGGTTGTTGAACAGGGAGGACGTGGTTGTACTCACATACATTTATATAGTGGATTGTTGAGTGGACTACGGTTCCGTGGTTTTTCCTTCTCACATCGAGGAGGTTTTCCACGTAAAAAGTGCTTGTCTCATTTAGTTATCGCTTATATTATATCCTGCTATCGTCGAAGTATTTTCCTCATATATTCACACAAGGTCGGGGGAACTAGAACACATATTCCGCTGCGTCGTGTCTCGTTTTCCCCAACAGGGTACTACTGGGAAATTGTCCCTGACATGTCTCGAGTAAGGCAGAGACGGCAACCAGTTGACTGGACGGATAGGGCTGAGAATGGAGACGTCTCCAAGACGTTTCGAGAATGAATATACCGTATCCACGCTTAGCCGGCTAGGAATATTAGAAAGAAAGGGTTTTTATTTAATATCTTTTTAATCTTTTTTTTTACCTCTTTGCTTTTACATTATTGTTGTTTTTTCTATGCCAAGTTACTTAAAGAAAAATAACACATTGTGCATTTGTGTCATCTTCTTACACACATGACTCTTCTCTGGTTTCTTCTTGTCTCTTCTTATCTTCAACGAAGTTTTGTTTTGTTGTTTTCTTTGCATTATAAATCTAGTGGTTTGAACATAGTCGACTTTTGATTGCTTACTTTCGTATTGGTCATATAACTACTTGATTATTAGCAGGCCATCTCAAATTATATTGCGGCACTGTTTAACAAAATTAATTATATATTTAATGATGTAATAAAATTATTTTAAAGTTAATATCTTTATATAGACACTTTTTTTTTACGGTTTCCATCTTCTAAGATCAAGTGGTAGTCGAATTTGAATCGTTCCGAAGAGACTCTCTGTCCGGCTGGATCTGATCTATATGAGGAAAAAAAGTACCGCTATTCCTTGCCTTCTTAGCAAGGGAGTCCACACGCAGATTTCTAATCCTGAGTATCCATGAGATACTGAAAAACGAGAAACCGTTTTTAAGAAGATGAAAATAAACTAGCTCGGAAGCAAAGGCCGGCCAGTATGTAGGGATGTCTATCATGTCCACCAAGTTCGAACAGTCCGTCTCCATGTGAACCGCAGTGCAATGGAATTCTTTTAGGCAAGACATCGTCCAAATAAGTCCTTTCATATCGGCATGGAGGGCTGATAGACTCTTTCGACATCTTTGTAGTCCAAATCTCTCAACTCCCATTTGATCCTTATAGAACCACTCTAAACCATTGATCGTGCCACCATCAATCCATGATGCATCAACTTGACAGGTCGGACATTGGGGGTCCACAGGGAAAGTCGAGCTAACCGACGGAGCAGATAGGGCCACCTCCTCCTCTTCGTCCTCAGGTAAACGGGTTTCTTTTGAACGGCAACTAGCTGAAGGGTGTCCACTGGTGATATCTCCTTTCCATTGAAAATTTTGTCATTACGTGCCTTCCAAATGTACCATAGGATCCATGGGAAGGATTCAATAATTGGTTCCATATAGGCCATATTTTTCTTCTTCCAAAAGAGAAAGTTCATGTTTTGATAAACATAAGTACTCGGGAAGTAACCCGGAAGGGACGGATAGTTCGATAAAGCCCACACCTGAAGGGCAGGGGGACATTCAAAAAGAAGATGGCTAATGATTTTCTCAGGGTCACCACATATAGGACAGCTCCTATCAGTGCCCAGGTGCCTATAGACGAGTCTCTTGGTTGTCGCACTACATCCTGTCAAAGCTTGCCACATAAAATTTCTCATCTTCCCAAGAGCAGAGATACTCCACACATGGCTCTGTAAATCAGTGATACTTGGTTGTAAAATGTGAGCTTCCGTATCGCTCACTTTAGTCAGTTGTAACCGGTTATATCCTGATTTTACCGAGTAAACTCCTGACTTTGTATAGTTCCACGCATATCCATCCATAGACCAAGTATTGCTTGGTCGCAGATTGAGGATTAGCGTGATATCCTCAGGATAAAAATATTCCAATGATAGGTTAGTATCCCAATCTCTTGTATCTCGCCTAATAAAGGAGTGAACAAGGAGCTTTATATATCACATTTGTAGTTTTTTCTAAATTATAAAGGGTCGACGATCTATTTACCCACGAGAACTATGATATAGCATCAGATCCCTACCAAACTATGACCTCCTACTAAATATCCATGATTTAAAATTCTAAACCAATCCCCATCCCCCCCCCCCCCCCCCCCCCGCGAATTAATAATTTGAATCTATTTCTGTGCGAACCTATAATTTCAAACTTAATTACACACATACCATGTTTTAATTGGTTATTATTAACCAAATAAGATTAAACCGGCTAAACCAAACCAAAATTCATTTTTATAAAAAAAAAACAATTTCAAAAAAAAATAATTATGGTTTTGATAAAACTAAAAAATTAATTATTGTCGGATTTGATTAAGAGCAGTGTCAGGGTGTTGGTTGGCTGATGTTGGAATCATGCATCGTATTGTTGCGGTGGATTTGTTCTGTTACGGGTGAGATGCAGTGGCCTGAGATGCCGTGAATCAAAAATTTCAGAGAAAAGAAAGATGGAGGTCGGAGCGTAAATGCAACAAACTGAGACAAACATGAATAATGGGAAGTGAAGGGATGTTACAGCGGTCATCAACGGCGAAAGAAGCTCGACGAAGAAGAACAAACCTCGTGATATTCATGACTCTGGCTTAATAATTTAATATTGTTTCAGATTCTGAGAGCAATAGTTAATTGATTAATTTGTTTTTTTTTTGTTTCTCTTGAGTAGTTAAATTTCAGCAAGGAATCAGAAGAATGATAATGTTGACTGACTCTAAAAGCAATGTCGTCACCATTGAATTGCAGAAGAATAATTTTTATTTCTACTAAATAAATTATTTAATACAAAATATTTTCTGATAAAAAATGAATTTTGGTTAGGCTAACCGATTTAAACTATATGGTTAACAATAACCAATTAAACCCATGATCTGTGGAGAATAGAGTTTGGAACTATCAGTTCGGAGAGAAATATATTCGAAATTATTAGTTCATGGAGAAATAGGTTTAGAATTTTTAAATCATGGATATTTAGTATGAGGTAATAGTTTGATGGAGATCTTGTGTTATATCATAGTTTTCGTGGGAAATAGATTGTCGACCCAATTATAAACTATAAAATTAAAAGAGTGTATAAAAGATTGATATTTTAAACTATATTTATGTACTTATTTTTGAAATTTTCTTAGTATTTTATTTTATTTTTAGATTTGGGCATTTTCGACGGCTCCAGTAGAATATGATGTTAGACAACCTGATTATTAGTTTTTTCTATTTTTTCTAACATTTTAAAAACTGTTTAAATCTTATGTGAGAGGTTTTAATAATTTGATTTATAAGTATTTTTATATTATATATATATATATATACATATATATCTTATTGTCGTCTCTATGCCGTATCTATATCTACAAATTTTAAGTTTAACGTTTTCCGTCCCAATTCCCTTTCCAATTTCTGGTCTCCATCTGGGTCCCCGTGCTGCTTAGAGCATCTTCAACCCAAGACCTTATTTTAATGGGAACAAAACTTCAAAATGAGGATTTGAAAGTTGATTGCTCCAACCATAAAACCTCAAAAAGATCCTTAAAAATTTATATTATTTGCATTATAGTCCTTGATATTAATAAAAACTATAAATAATGACAATATTTCACAAATACATATAAAACATACAATTAATATATTATAAAACACACAATATTAAAATATTATATGATAAAATAATATAAATTACATATATAATAAAATAAAATACAGAAAAAATTTAGAAAGTTACATATAAAATACCACTTATAAGATATGCAATACTTAAATGTTTCTATAATTTTCTTTAATTTATGTTAAGTTTGTTTAATGTTTTATTTTATTTTTATGAGTTTTATTTAATGTATTTTTATATTTGTCTGAATTTACTTTTAATTTTATGTATTATTTATTATATTTTATTTTATTTGGTGTATTTAAGTTACTCTAAATAAAGTTAATAGATGGATTTGTGAAAGAAAATGATTATAAGGACTAAAAAGAAAATGAATAGTAGTTTTGAGGATTTGAGGTTCCGTTGGAATGACAAAAACCTCAAAATTGAGGATTTGAGGTTGGGTTGGAGATGCTCTTAGCCTTTATGATAATTTTTTTTATAAATTTACTCATAAGTTTCTGATTTTTGGAACGTTAAATTAAACATGTTGATTTCAACTCGCATTTTCATAAATACACAGAATTACAAACTGAAGCTTACACATATATTTTTGTCAACAAAAAAATTTCCTAAATTTCAAGACTAACTGTGAGCGATGATAGCAGGACAAAAAAATTATAACAACATGATCATTTTCTTAGGATGGATCACAAATTTAGCTACCACTCACTACACTTGGGTCATATAAAATAACCATGCATCTTAACTCTAACCACAGACTTTTCAACAAACAGCACATATTTTCTTGAGTTACCATTTCGCCGAAGGTGGGATAGAAAGCAATCTGTATATATGTTGTACAACGCAACTGTAAACGCGGAGCGCCTTACATAAGAATCAAAATATCCTGGTGGTGTCATGTATTTCAGAATTTGATGATTTAGTGGTAGGTGAACTTTGCAAAAATAAGCAATTCAGATTCAAATGTATTACACACTACACTTTACTTTGTGGTTGTAGATATGTGGCTATATTTTCGATTTCATCTCAATATCTTAAAAGAGAGTTTATATTATGTAGCATGCATCTCTATCTAAGGATTATTTGAACATATCCATAGATTTAAGATATGTCAGAGTGATAATAATGATGTTTTAAAATTCTCAACAATTTTTTTGGAACATCTAAAAATTTTCTTTTTTGTTTTATTATAATTATCATTTTAAGTTGTGCACACGAATTAAGAAAATAATTAGTTTATATATTTTAATATAATACATATTTATATATTTAATTATATTTTAACTAATAAAAAATTATGTAATAAATTAATAAATTTAATATTAAATATAAAAAAGATATTTATTATGTAATAAAAAATTTATCTATCGTGATCCTTAATATGAAGAGGTAGAACCTAAAAAGGAGTCATATCAGATACGTCGAACTTAGACAGTTTTCTTCGAAATGTTGGTATAGACTCTTTTTTTTTTTTTAAGCCTGCTTCTGTTTTCCGCATCGGAAGATTAAATAATAAACAGGCAAAGATCCAAAAACTCAAACCGAGTAGGAAGTAGGAAACATATAATAACCACAGCTTTTTTTTTGATCAAAAATAACCACAGCTTTTCACGTGATAATCACATGCTAACCTTGACTTACCTGGTGTCTTGCACGTGTATTCACGCGCCGTCATCTTAGACTAGACACGCCATTTTTAACCCACGTCATCAGTTGATAAGTTAAAACTTATATGACGTGGACGTTTGATAAACAAAAGTAAAATGAGCAAATCTAGACAAAACTCTTTATTTTGTCTTATCTAATAACATTTTAAATATGCAATAGCTCTGTATTTTTTACTTCAGTAATATAAATATATATTACATATCTCAAATTTATGGAATGATCTAGACTAACTTCCAAAACAAGATATAATTCACAAATAGATTTTCTCTTCAAATATGTAAATAGACATAAAAACATAATTCATATAAATATAAATACACAGTAACAATGTAATTTAATTTTGCAAAACAGATGGATCAAATTTTAAACGTATTAATATCTCAGTTTTTTTTATTCCGTTCATATTTGCGAACAACAATATTTTCTCCATTTCAATATATATGATATATAAAGAAATTTTGTTAGTTTATAATAGATGAAGTTTGTATAAATTTATTAAAAATTGTGTAATTGACTATATTTTTATTATTTCTATTTATAGTTAAATTAATTAATAATATTATATTTAAATAATAATTTGATAAAAGATACTTTTTTGATGTGCATTGATTTAAAACATCATGTAAGAAGAAACAAAGAGACTAATTCATTTCCACGAATAAAATTTACACTTTCTATATAGAAGTTGAATCTAATAAATCTATATTTTTAATGGTATTTTGTTGTATTTATATAAAATTCAAAATTTTGACATGAAAATGAATCTGTATTTTTCTGGTTCAGTAATAAATCACTTTTACTGTTTTACATTTAAGATTTACACATACTTTTACCAAATGATAAAATTAACCATCCGTATACACAGATCTGATAAATAAACATAACTATAACGGCGTTAATTCTTCTCACCTAATTGAGCTAGACTAAAGTATACTTTTCATTACTTGTCACCATAGTTTCACCACTCTGTCGTCATCTTTTATCATTTTGTCGTTTACTCCGTCAGTTTAACTCTATTAAACTATTGAATTTATCAAAATGTGTATATATATACGTTACTAAATTCTTTGAATCATAGTATCTCGCCAACTTATCAAAATATACAAGACGACAAAGTAAAAGAATAATATGGTGGAGATTCGTGGGAGATTCAAGAGAACTGAGTCGGCTTTCAATGTGGCCGTGGCGCGTGCACTTATGCCGTGTGACAACAGCAGCGGAAGCGATCATTCACCAGCGGACACGGCGGATCTTTCGGAATTGGTTGCTTCTTATATCGAAATGGAAGGAGAAAAGAAGAATCCGGAGGAAGACATAGAATATTCTTCGGACAACGAGTACGAGGATGTTAAGGAGAGGTTACGGGAGCTTCTACAAGGTTTATCTGTAGGCAAAGATCGGGTGAAAATAATGGCCGTGGTGGAGGTTGCCGGAAAATTCGTCGGAGATATTGTTCAACATGGTTCTTCTAAGCGCCAGTTGATGACTTTTCTACGTAACAAGGGCTTTGATGCAGGTACATATCTAATGATTTATCTTTAGCTATATATTTACATATATATTGTTACATGTTTATGTAGTGAAAGTTGGATTTAACGAAGATGATTAGATTACTTTACTAGTTGTGAAAAGAATTGAAGAGTTTATATAATCATTATCAATCTGCTGAAATTTTTTACAAAATTCACACCAGCATCATATTTGGGATTAAGATTTATGAACGTTTCGTTATTTTACAAGCTTAGATGTTTAATGACAAAAATCAATTATAATTTTCTTTGGTTTTAGTTAAATACAAATTTTCTTTTCTTCATAGTTTAATCGTCCATGCAGGATTCTAGACGATTAATATTCTAAGTATATAATTATTTTTGAATTCTTTGAAAGACAGACACATGTAAATGGGTTTTCAATTTTTGAGAATTTCTTAAATAAAATCCATATAGTTTTTATTTTAGCTTATAAAATTATTAGTTATCTTGAGCACCTGAGGATGCATGTGAAATAATCAAAGGGAAGCTAACTTTTGAGAAGAATATTCCACTTCATATTTACTTCGGTAAGTATGTTATGTTAATAACAATATCATCACCGTATGTATAGGTCTTTGCAAGTCGCCGTGGGAAAGATTCGGAAACAACACCGCCAGAAAATACGAGTTCGTGGACGTTCATTGCGACGGAGATCATAATCGTTATATAGTGGAGACAAATCTGGCCGGAGAGTTTGAAATAGCCAGGCCAACGAAAAGATACACCTCCATAATTAGCCAAGTGCCACGTGTCTTCGTGGGAACTCCTGAAGAGCTGAAAAAGCTCGTGAGGATCATGTGCCATGAGATAAGACGGTCGATGAAGCAAGTGGGGATACACGTGCCACCGTGGAGGAGAAACGGGTACATGCAAGCTAAGTGGTTCGGTTTCTATAAACGTACTTCGACGACGACCAATCACGAAATGGTTAATACTACTAATAGTAGCGTCGATATGATGGGATTTAAGGGCTGCAAGGAAGAGTTTTGGGAAGCAAAAGGTCTTAAGGTTATGGTTGGTCAGCTTTCGGCTGCTTTCAACGCTAGCTAGTGGGGTTGAATACTTGAAGTGATAGTTTATAGAACGAAGTATGGAACTTTTTGAGTTTTAAGCTAATGTAAGCTAAGTTCGTTTTTCTTTTTGTACGTACGTGAATTTGTGGGGATCTAGTTAAAGAAAATGAATATGTATTTACTTTTTGTTGTCGAGTTATTTAGAAGATAGATGAAGTAATAAACAAGATTATTAATAATAATAAAATGAAATGCAGTGAAACATAGTGATGAAATACAATAAGTACAATAATAAGTACAATATTAAAAGTAGAATATCTTCCATGGAGAGGTGTGTCACATCACCAATAATATTTGAAGTGCGGTGGGTTTCAATTTGGAATTTGGAAAATCATGTGAAAGAAAGATTTCGTTTTGGCTCATATGACCCAACATCTGAGAAAACACAGAACACTAGAAATTGTGATTTTTGCGTCTTTTTTTCTTTTTTTTTGTCTAGATTTTTCGTCTTTTCTTTCTTCTTCTGAGGCGATTCAGTTTTTCGACTTCTGATTTCTCAACCGAAGTCGAACATCGACACCACCCCTTCACTCCACCTCCTTGCCATGAAACCTTCTGTGACAGCACAAATGCCAGCATCTCTACTAAACCAACTTCGCTAATCGCTATGTTTTCCATTTTATTACTAGTTTTATTTCTATTTCTTGTTATGGATAATTACCAAATTATTATGGTAATGATCCAAAACTATTTACGTTTAGGTTTTGGTGTTTTATATATAAGCCATAGCATCAATAAGTTATAATAATAAGGATCAAGTTTTATATTCTCCTCATTCTCTTATTACTTTCTGTCCAAGCAAAGCAATTATCATATGATCTCAGATTCTCTGAGCTGATCCTTCTTCCTACGTGATCAACTCCTAGATCTGTGCATCCCCTTCCTTATAACCTACAAGTAGGGTTACTAGTTTGGGATTTATACCCGGTTATCCTATCTCATTGGTATCAGAGCATTCGACCTCATGGCCAGTCAAGGGATGGAAACTCGTCAAGCTACCGCTCTCAACAACATGAACAAACAAATTGAAGACCTTCAAGCTTCGCAAAGTCAACAAACAGAAGAGATCCGCAAGGAACTCGGAGGAAAGATCACCGTACTCGAAGCGATCATAGAGAAGTACTTCTCTAATTCATCACCTTCTCAACAAGGAGGGAAACAAACCGAAGCAACTTCAGATGTTGTCGACGGAACGCCTTAAACTGAGGACCAACCAGACCAACTTGACCCATCTCACAGCACATCAAAATCGACTCCCACCAACAACCCACCCGTTCATCATGGCCTATCGTCATGACTAACAAAAATCATGGTTTTCTGATGTTCGAGGGCTCCGAGCTTAAGGAATGGATTTATCGCTGTGAACAATTCTTCTCAGTCGATAGCACTCCACCAGAACTAAAGGTTCGACTTGCTTCTCTTCACATGACCGGAAAAGCTCTCCAGTGGCATCACTTCTACATTGCTAATCACTACAACCAATTCCCGCTGTGGCCAGAGTACGCAGCCGCAGTTTCTGACCGCTTTAGCGAGCTCTTTGACGATCCACTATCAGAGTTAGTTAGCTTGAAACAGGGAACCGACACCATTGATGTGTATCTCGACAAGTTTGATTGCGCCATGACAAGGATCACACTTGCTCCGAGTCACGCCTTAAAGCATATTCTTAACAAATATGCATCAACATTTAGCTCTTCACGTACGCCAATTCAAGGTCAATTCAGTTCCCGAAGCAGCAAAAATAGCTAAACTTCACGAGTTATCTTTGTTGCATAAGCCTACAAGAACGTCTCGTTCCAGCTTCAACCCCTCTCAAAAATCAAAATTTTCACAACCGAACAAGAGCCAGTATCACACGGCTTCAACAACCACGACTAATACTGTCATCAACAATAAACCTCTCCTTTCAAACGTACCACAGAAACGGGTTTCTTTTGAAGAAATGCAGGAGTGGAAACGTAAAGGGTTGTGTATGTTTTGTGAAGAGCCGTTTACACCGGGTCACCATCTTAAGCATAAACGAGCTGAGTTTTTTTTTCTTAGACTTGGAAGCTGAGACAGAGTTTGATAAGAGATTGCACTAGAGAAGCAAATCCATGAGGCAACCATCAGCGACGAAGATAACAAGGTCCAAACTATCTCCGTCCATGCCCTTAATGGTGCCCCAACATTCAATTGTATGCGGCTGATGGGACAGTATGAGAAGCGCAAACTCCACATACTGATCGACCCAGAAAGTACACACAACTTTCTCGATATCCAAATTGCTAAGGGACTTGGTTGCTCCTTGACACCGATCAAGCCAATGTCCGTTGTTGCAGCAAGCGGCGACTTGAATACTAAATACAAGTGCAGCTCCTTCGCATGGAAGATGCAGGGTTATGGATTCAATGCGGAGATTAGAACCTTACCACTTGGCTGCAGTGATCTAGTGCTTGGGGTTCAGTGGCTCTCCACCTTGGGACCAATCCTATGGGATTTTCTCAATCTCCGCATGGAATTTATCAATGGTCTCAAACACGTTCTTAGAGTAATAACACCAAACAGCTCTAAGGTTATCTCCGGAACCAGCCTCAACAAACTCATGTTGCAGGAACCACAACTCGCTTTACTCCATCTTCGTGAAGTTGACAACACGGTCAAAGAGCAATCACTCGATCCAGAAACAATCCTTTACCATATTGAAGCAAGTGGTGCAGAGATCGACGACACTGGTTCGCTACAACAACTACTTGAATCGTAAAAAGACATCTTTGGCGAACCATCTTCTTTACCTCCTTATCGCGAGGGTTTCAACCACAAAATCCCGTTGGAAGCAGGCGCAAGCCCCATCAATCTCAGACCTTATCGTTACTCATCACTACAAAAGGATTCAATTGATAAGATGATCCAAGACATGCTTACTCAAGGTATTATTCAGTATAGCGCAAGTCCCTACTCCTCAACAGTGGTACTAGTGAAAAGAAAGATGCTTCTTGGCGGATATGCGTTGACTACAAAGGTCTAATTAAGCAAACGATCAAAGACAAATATCCCATACCACTCCTGGACGATTTACTCGATGAATTGGGCGGCTCAAGATTATTTTCTAAACTAGATGTACGTGCAGGGTTTCACCAACTCCGTATGTCTCCAGAAGACGTGCACAAGACGGCTTTCAAAACACATTCATGCCACTATGAGTACCTTGTGATGCCTTCGGTCTCACTAACGCCCCTTGCACATTCCAGGGACTCATGAATCATGTTTTTGCACCTGTTCTTCGTAAACTTCTCTTGGTTTTCTTCGACGATATACTAATCTACAGCAAGAACTGGGAAGACCATCTCGTACATTTGGATACAGCCTTTGCTATACTGCGACATCAACAACTCTTTCTCAAGCAAGCAAAGTGTACTTTTGGAGCAACGAGAATTGAATATCTCGGTCACTTTATTTCTAATGAAGGCGTCAGCACTGATCCAACCAAGATAAAATCAGTTGAAAACTTGCCACCACTGAAGAACCAAAAGCAGCTTCGAAGTTTCTTGGGACTCGCCAATTACTATAGGAGATTCACACAAGGGTGCAGCATTATCGCTCGTACCCTTACTATCATGCTCTGCAAAGACGCCTTCTGTTGGGATACAGAGGCATCATCAGCTTTCAAACTGCTAAAACAAGCGCTAATCTCAGCTCCAGTCCTTGCACTCCCCAACTTTACAAAGACTTTTATCGTCGAAACAGATGCTTCTAACACCGGGATAGGCGCAGTTCTTATGCAAGACAATCACCCTGTGTGTTATATTAGTCGGGCATTAGGATCTCACCATCAGGGTTTATCAGTCTACGAAAAAGAACTCCTTGCTGTGGTTCACGCCGTGCAAACCTGGAACCCATACCTCGCGCACAACAAGTTTATCATTTGGACAGATCAAAAGAGTTTGAAATACCTTATCAAACAGAAGATCACCACCCCGTTCCAGCACACGTGGTTATCAAAATTAATGAGCTATACTTTTGACATTCAGTACAAAGAAGGCAAAGAAAACGTCGCCGCCGCAGATGCTCTATCTAGAGTTTCGGGTTCACAACTTCTTCAGCTGTCACTTTCTGAAGCTCACCACGGGTTTTATGAGGCTTTGAAGCTCTTTTGGAATACAGATCCCACTCTTAAGAAACTTATCACCGAACTACAGGCCAAACCTTCATCACACGCTGCATACTCCTTTATCGATGGGGAACTTCGTGCTGCGGAAAGCTTGTGGTTGGTAATGATCCATCTATCAAACTTCACATCTTCAAATGGCTGCATGACTCCGAAGTGGGTGGTCATTCAGGTCGTGATGCAACGGATCAAGTCACTGTTCTTTTGGCCTAAGATGAGCTTGGAGGTCCAAAACTATGTCAGAAACTCTCCGGTTCTCCAGAGAAATAAATATGATTTGGCTGCCAAACCCGGACTCCTCCATCCTCTTCCGGTACCTATTGGTGTTTCGGAATCAATTAGTCTTGATTTTATCGAGTGATTACCACCATCATCTGGCAAACATTGAATCCTTGTTGTTATTGATCGACTGAGAAAGAATGCACATTTCCTCGCCTTGTCTCATCCATATACAGCCATGTACGTTGCAAAGCTATACTTAGATCAGGTTTTTCGTCTACACGGAATGCCCAAAGACATTACAAGCGATCGTGATCCAACGTTTCTCAGCGAAGTATGGAGAGTGTTGTTTCGTGTTCATGGTGTTGATTTAAACTTCTCAACTGCATATCACCTCCAGACTCACGGACAAACCGAAGTTACTAACAAAACTTTGGAAACTTATCTTCGCTGCATGACGTCTGATTCACCTACCACATGGAGCGAGTGCTTACCTTTAGCAGAATGGTGGTATAACACTACATACCGTACAGCCACATGCAGCTCGCCTTATCAAATCATCTATGGTCAACCTCCACCGGTGCACTTGCCTTACCTTCCAGGTTAGAGTACTTCCGCCACAGTAGACAGGTCCTTACAAAAGAGAGAAGAACTCATCGACTTGATGAAATTCCATCTTTTACGCGCTCAAAACAGGATGAAACAGTACGCGGATTTCCGTCGTTCTGACCGCACGTTTCAAATTGGGGATCATGTCTACCTGAAGCTCCAACCTTAGAGGCAGCATTCCCTCAAGGGTCATCGTTTGCCTCATAAGTTGTCACCAAGGTTTTAAGGACCGTATGAGATACAAGATCGTGTGGGTTCCCTTGCCTATAAACTTCATCTTCCACCTGGTGCAGCTATCCACAATGTCTTTCATGTTAGCCAGCTTAAGCTCTGCCCCAATCAACCAACGAGTCCATTAACCTTAACTCAGTATCTTAAAGACGTTGGGACTCCTAAGATTCCAGAAAAGATCCTCGAAAAGAAGATGGTGAACTGCAGGAATAGAGCTGTCAAGAAAGTACTAGTACAATGGAAAGGCTACCCTCCAGAACATGCCACATGGGAGTTCTATCAAGACTTCGCCGCAAAACATCCAGACTTCAATACTTGAGGACAACTATATTCTGAAGGAGGGAGTATTGTGACAGCACAAATGCCATCATCTCTACTAAACCGACTTCGCTATGTTTTCCATTTTATTAATAGTTTTATTTCTATTTCTTGTTATGGATAATTACCAAATTATTATGGTAATGATCCAAATTTATTTACGTTTAGGTTTTGGTGTTTTATATATAAGCCATAGCATCGATAAGTTATAATAATAAGAATCAAGTTTTATATTATCCTCATTCTTTTATTACTTTCTATGCAAGTGATGTCTTGCATATTTTCATTGTTCTATTCATTCTCCCATGTGCATTTTGATCATATAGACTAGGATTTGGTAATTTCTAGGATACATTTTACATACATGAGTCCTTTTCAGGTAAGGGAGTATACTTGTAGTTCTTGGAGGTGATTGAGTGGATTTGAGGTCCAAAAGAGGAGTTTGAGATGATAGCGAGGTGCTAGAGCGAGCCCCTAAGGTCGCTCCACATCAGAGCGACACCCGAAGGCCGCTCCACGAAGTCGCTCCAGCCTCTCATCAGAGTGACCAGTCAAAGCGACACCTGAAGGTCGCTCCCAACTCAGAGCGACGTGTGGAGCGACACATATGAGCCGTTCGCGTTTTCATCACGACGAGAAGCAGAAGATGGCTTGGGAGTGAGGTCCGGGAGCGACCTGGCCAAGTCGCTCCAACCCTGGAGCGACCTCCCAGAGCGACGCGTCTAGGTCGCTGCGTGCCTTTTGTGTACGAAAAACTTGTTTTATTTTGGGACCTTTTGGTCATTTGCTTTATGTTTTGACATTTGGAAAACCTAAGTTAAGTATTCTGTAAGCCTACCAGGCAGATTATATCTTGATTTTGAAGAGAAAACACACAAAAACTCTTGGAAAGTTCATCTTTTGAATCATTCTTATTGTTCTTGTTTTGTTACATTGTTGATTTCACTTGTTTTATATGATTAAGCTTAAATCCAGAATGGGTTTTGTGGGAACCGAAATTCACCTACTGTCGATTTCCGTAAAATAAGGAAACGTAGGAAAATCCTAATTTTACAGAGGAACCGGATCTCTGCGAAAGCCAATGACAAGTAACCAAATAAATGCGGAAAAATATGAAAAACGTAATAAAACAAATTTATAGAAAAAGTAGATCTTATTTCGATTTCGCGTAAGAGCGTTGCGATCATTACAAGGGTTTACAAAGGCTTTGGCCGCAGGGCCATCATCGAGTTATCAACATAAAAACCTTAAACCTAGTCGAGTCGCAGCTCGATAACAAAAGACGGAAAAAGATAAGAAAAAGTTTTGATTGATTTCGGACTGAACCTTATGAAAGGCTACCTACGTACCCCTTTCGAGGATCAAGTCAAACGTAGTTCAGTTGATAGAGCCGGACCAGAGATCGAACTGCCTGGGCGAGTTCGTCTAGTAATTGAGCGCCAGTCATAGAAAGCGAACTTGTCGAGAAAAAAACTTAAGTTTCTAAATGAGGAAAATTCTAAGTCTAGAAAAGTTGTAAATGTCTCAGATGAGAGCTCTGAAAATCGTCCCCTGCTTCTGCCCAATGCCTCTTGCTTATATACTCCCTTCCTTGGCGGTTTAGTCCTTCCATTTTGCCCAGATTCGAGTTTATCGGGAATCTTCCATTTATCTTGATCTTCCTTTTTTCCTGTGGAAATCTTCTATTTCTCTTGAAACTTTCCATTTACCTTCAACCTTGACTTTTATCCTTCTGCGGGTGAATCGGGAAAACGTTATCGTATCTTCGAGTTAGATTTTGTTAAAGTCGCGAGATGGGCTTTTATCACGTTTTTAGGACCTTCCGAGCCGTTTTGCGATAAATCCGTTTTACGACTTTGTACGAGATCATTTCCTGATCCGATGACGTTTTTAGTAAATTCCCCGAGTTAATCGTAAAGTTTAGCTATGTTCGTTTTTCGGTTAATCATTGCCGTTTTTACGATTCACTCGACGTTTTTTATTAAAAACGCGTTTTTACGATTTTTTATGAAAAATCTCGAATAAATCGTATAGTTTAGGCAATGTTTGGTGTTTTGTTTAACCGATGCCGTTTTATACGATTTCCTCAAGTTCTTTTCGAGAAAACAAAGTTTTATGGTTTTTATCGTAAAACCTGGACGATAGGACGGATAGAGACGAAACATGAGAAATTTCGACTGTGGTTCGGAACATGATCGTGTCGAAGGACGTAGGCCTTGAATCGGGGACGTGGCAGATCGAGGCTCGGGATGGTCGGCTAGACGTACGGCGAGCCGAACCGGACCGGTTCAGCTCACCGTTTTGGCGAGCTACCCGGGGAGCTTCTAGCTCGCCGTTCGGTGAGCTAGTCGGGATGGGATTAGCTCGCCGAACCGCGAGTCGTGACGGGACTAGCTCGCGTTTTACGGCGGTTTCGGATTTTCACGGTTTTGTGCTTAACTCGGATGATCGCGTAATCGACGTTTGTTTCGTTCTTCCGAGATAACGATCTTCCGAGTTTTCCGCGGATTTCCTTTGTTTGGAAATCTCTTTTAGATTTATAAGACGATTTCTCGAGTTTTATAAAACGACTTCTCAAGTTTTATAAAATGACTTCTCGAGTTTTATAAAACGTATTTTTATTTTTACTTTTGCGGAGACTTTTAGCCATTGATTCCGTCGTGACCGATTTTGACAACAACAGTTAGCCCCCCAGCTTGCTAGAATCTTGAGCTTCTAGCGTAAGGTTCTTCCGAGTGGTTAGCCAGTTTTAGTTAAGTTAGGCGTAATTAATGGTTGGAAAGGTCCGTTGAGAGTGATATTTCCATTCTCCAGGAAGCGAAAAGCGTTTTAAGATTAGGGCTTCGCCTTGTGAAGGCTGCCTACGTTCCCTATTGAAGAGATCAAGTCTTTTGTAGTTCGTTTGGAGTTAAGGTTCGTATGACCTGTTTCGCAGTGAGACCTTTACAGTCTAGTTATGTGTCGCGTAGAAATTATCGAGCATATTGATGTTGATGGCATCAGTTTGCATTTTTAAGAGTGTGTTTTTATTTGTATGAATGTAGCGGGAAGAATATGAGTTGATATTGAGGGAGGTCCGCGAGTGGTCGTCTCGCATTCCTTTTCCTTTGTGGATCGCCTTGTTCGTTGCTCGTTTTAGGATGTTTAGTAAATCGAGTGAGCGTTTAGATATAGACGAAGAGACATGCCTTTAGGATCTCGATTCATGCCTTGAGACGATAAAGACCAGTGTGCTGGGTTTAGGGCAAGACCTAGGTTTACTTTCGGATTGAGGCTATGCGATGACTAGTCGGCTTTCGTTTTGCCTGTTGCGATTTTAACCTGATTCCATACCAATTTAGAATCCGCGATAGGTTCTCGGCTTATACGATTCGTCTGGTTGGAACCGAGCATCTCACCGGGAATAATTTCTAAGTTGCCCGGAAGTGCTGACCAAAAGTTTGGATTTGTTTTATAGCGCTATTACCCTTGTGTCGGTTGTTCGAGAGCTATCTATGCGAGATAACTTAAGTTTGTTTAGGACTGTTGCGAGTTTGTTGTGATCAGCAACAAAATTTTTAGGCGATAGCTGTTTATGTTGTTTGGGCCTTCGCGAAGGATATGTATGTTAAGAAGTTTTGCGAATTTTTATAGTCGCGGATTGACTGTTATGTCTTCCAATAAAATGACTTTATCGAGGAAGGTATTTGTATCGAAAAAATATTCTCCGGGCGTCTGCGACGTCTCGCAGTGCCGGAAATTGGGTTTTATTTTATATGCCGCGTTTCGTATTCGAAACGTTTGCGGGCTCAAAGATGTTGCGCGGTGTTGCAAATATTTTGTCTAAACCCTGCTTTGCTGGAACACTTTGGTTCGTTTGCGGGTTCTCGCAATCAAAACTTTTGTTCCTGCTTGGATGTTAAGTAGTTTGATTCATGCTAGAGCAATTAGGACCGAGGGGTCGCGTAAGTTTGCTCCTGAAACGAAGCGTCTTTAATTACAATACTTTTTTGAAGTGTTGACTTTCCGAGATTCGCACGGCTTCGGGAGCTCTGTCAGATTTTGTGGGCAACTTGAAGGATTCAGATGATTGATAATCCGGGTTGGTTAAAGACCGTGGTGGATTGGCGATGACTTGGAGTATGTCTGATTTACGAATATTTCTAGGAGCGAGTCGGTTTTAAGACGACGTCAGCGTCTGTAGCTCCTTCTTTCTTTTAGGAAATGAGATGAGTACACTCGAATGCGTGGCGATCGTTTCTCGGTTGTACAAGAGATTAGATTGGTTTGCTAGTTATGCCTGAATAGTTAGAGAAATACAGATCGAGATAGACACAAATTGCTTACGACTTAGCATGCTAAACTATCCCGCTAAATTCTAAATTTCTTAGGTTTTACGGCAGTTTACAAGTCATTTGCATTCCTTTCTTACGAGAAATTAGAAGTCTAATAAAATTTTCAAATCGGTCATACCTTAGTTTCATTGATGATTTGGGATTGTCTATTCTTCGTTCTTCGTCTTTTGACTTATCGGTTTTCAACAAATTACCAACAAGAGTATCAGAGCGGGGAGAAGACTCAATCATCGGAGTTCATGTTCTTGTTTCTTCGTACTGCTGGTTTTACTTAACCGACTGGGTACGCTTTGTATATCGAAAAATCAATCACGTGTTTATGATTGGATGTTTTCTACTTACCATGGTAGAGTTCCGTAAAACCGGATTGCGGTTAGAGAGTTCAGATCTTTCGTATATTTTAGGAAAATTTGGTGTTATGTCGACCGTTGCCGTTTTAGGCGATTGCTTCGAACTTATACGAAGAAACAAGTCTTTGCGGTTTTTGTCGTAAAAGCTCGATGTAAATTCCGATTGAGACGAAACGAGAATCAGCGGGATCAAGGCTCGTGAGAGAAACTCGAGGATTGGTTGACCGTTCGCCCTCTCGGCTTGCCATATGGCGAGCTGGTGCGGACAATCTCGATTCGTTGAGTCGATTTGTTTTCGTCGTAAAATCTCAATGGAAAGTCCGATTGAGACGGAATGGAAAGCTGTACAATCGAGACGGGAGAGAGAAGCTCGAGGAATGGTTCAGGTCGCCATAGGGTGAACTGGGTGGTAAGAACCCTTGGGGAAAAGTCAGCGCCTCTTGGGCGAGGTGGAAAAGTCCTCTCAGCTTGCCATACAGCGAGCTGAGACGCTTGCCATACAGCGAGCTGAGACACTTGGTTCAGCTCGCCGTTCGGCGAGCTGAGACGCTTGGTTCAGCTCGCCGTTCGGCGAGCTGAGACGCTTGGTTCAGCTCTCCATTCGGCAAGCTGAGACGCTTGGTTCAGCTCGCCGTACGGCGAGCTGAGATGCTTGGTGCGGGTGATTTCGATTCGTCGAGTTGACTTGTTTTCGTCGTAGAATCTCAACGGAAATTCCGATTGAGACAAAATGAAAAGCTGTACGATGAATAGGATCAGGCTTAGGATCCCGAGAATCGTGTCCAACTCGCCATTGGGCGAGCTTGTCAAACCTTCACACGTTGAGATTTCTCTGATTTGGTTACGGGATTTGATTGGTTTTATCGTTGTCCTTTTTTTTAGACGGAGAAATCGCGAGCTCGTTTCGTGCTCTTTCCGTGGTGAAGAGTCGCGATTAAGTTTTCGATTTTATTAATTACTACAGCGTTTGCGTGAGCGTTGGCTATAAGAGCAGTCGCTGCTAGAGTTTTTTTACCAGCGTTTTTGCGAGTTGCGACTTTGTCTTTCATATATCCAGAAATCTTTTTGATCAAGCGTTTTGCGGCTACGAGTAAGAGTAATCCGACTCCCCCCTCCTTCTAGCGCCAAACTGTGGGAACCGAAATTCACCTACTGTCGATTTCCGTAAAATAAGGAAACTTAGGAAAACCCTAATTTTCCAGAGGAACCGGATCTCTGCGAAAGCCAACGACAAGTAACCAAATAAATGCGGAAAAATATGAAAAACGTAATAAAATGAATTTACAGAAAAAGTAGATCTTATTTCGATTTTGCGTAAGAGCGTTGCGATCATTACAGGGGTTTACAAAGGCTTTGGCCGCAGGGCCATCAGCGAGTTATCAACATAAAAACCTTAAACCTAGTCAAGTTGCAGCTCGATAACAAAAGACGGAAAAAGATAAGAAAAGGGGATTGATTGATTTCAGATTGAACCTACGTACCGCTTTCGAGGATTAAGTCGAACGTAGTTCAGTTGATAGAGCTGGACCAGAGATCGAACTGCCTAGGCGACTTCGTCTAATAATTGAGCGCCAGTCATAGAAACCGAACTTGTCTAGAAGAAAGCCTAAATTTCTAAGTGCAGAAAATTCTAAGTCTAGAAAAGTTGTAAAAGTCTCAGATGAGAGCTCTGAAAATCGTCCCCTGCTTCTGCCCTATGCCTCTTGCTTATATACTCCCTTCCTTGGCGGTTTAGTCCTTCCATTTTGCCTAGATTCGAGTTTATCGGGAATCTTCCATTTATCTCGATCTTCTTTTTTTCCTGCGGAAATCTTCTATTTCTCTTGAAACTTGCCATTTACCTTCAAACTTGACTTTTATCCTTCTCCGGGTGAATCGTGAAAACGTTATCATATCTTCGGGTTAGATTTCGTTAAAGTCGCGAGACGGGCTTTTATCACGTTTTTAGGACCTTCCGAGCCGTTTTGCGATAAATCCGTTTTACGACTTTGTACGAGATCGTTTCCAGATCCGATGCCGTTTTTACTAAATTCCCCGAGTTAATCGTAAATTTTAGCTATGTTTGTTTTTCGGTTAATCATTACCGTTTTTACGATTCACTCAACGCTTTTTTATTAAAAACACGCTTTTACGATTTTTATGAAAAATCTCGAATAAATCGTATAGTTTAGGAAATGTTCGGTGTTTTTTTAACCGTTGCCATTTTATACGATTTACTCGAGTTCTTTTCAAGAAAACAAAGTTTTACGGTTTTTATCGTAAAACCCGGAAGAGGACGGATCGAGACGAAACAAGAGACATTTCGACTGTGGTTCGGAACATGATCGTGTCGAAGGACATATGCCTTGAATCGGGGATGTGGGAGATCAAGGCTCAGGATGGTCGGCTCGATATACGGCGAGCCGAACCGGACCGGTTCAGCTCGTCGTTCGGCGAGCTACACGGGGAGCTTCTAGCTCGCCGAACGGCGAACTAAGCCAGCTTGCTTAGCTTGCCGTTCGGCGAGCTAGTTGTGACGGGACTAGCTCGCGTTTTACGGCGGTTTCGGTTTTTCGTGGTTTTGTGCTTAAATCGGATGATCGCGTAATCGACGTTTGTTTCGTTCTTCCGAGATAACAATCTTCCGAGTTTTCCGCGGATTTCCTTTGTTCGGAAATGTCTTTTGTATTTATAAAACGATTTCTCGAGCATTATAAAACGACTTCTCGAGTTTTAAAAAACGACTTCTCGAGTTTTATAAAACGACTTCTCGAGTTTTATAAAATGACTTCTCGAGCTACACGCTTCCCGGGTAGCTCGTCGTACGGCGAGCTTAACCGGTCCGGTTCGGCTCGTCGTACGTCGAGCCGATCATCCCGAGCCTCAATCTCCCACGTCCTTGATTCAAGGCATACGTCCCTCGGTACGATCATATTCCGAACCACGGTCGAAATGTCTCCCGTTTCGTCTCGATCCGTCCTATCGTTCGAGTTTTACGATAAAAACCATAAAACTTTGTTTTACGATAAAAACTGTAAAACTTTGTTTTCTCGAAAAGAACTCGAGGAAATCGTATAAAACGGCAACGGTTAAACGAAACACCGAACATTGCCTAAACTATACGACTTATTCAAGATTTTTCGTAAAAATCCTAAAAAACGCGTTTTTAATTAAAAACTTTTAGTGAATCGTAAAAACGATAACGATTAACCGAAAAACGAGCGTAGCTAAACTTTAAGTTATCGTGCTGCGACTCGAATAGGTTTAGAATTTTATGTTTATAACTCGCTGACGGCCCCTGCGGCCAAAGCCTTTGTAATCTCTTGTAAAGATCGAAACGCTCTTACGTGAATTCGAAATAAGATCAACTTTCGTTAAAAATTCGTTTTATCATGCTTTCATATTTTTCCGCATTTATTGGTTACTTGTCGTTGGCTTCCGCAGAGATCCGGGTCCTCTAGAAAATTATGGTTTTCCTAAGTTTCCTTATTTTACGGAAATCGACGGTGTGATTTTCGGTTCCCACAGTTTGATGCTTATAGGAGGGGGGGGGGGTCGGATTACTCTTACTCATAGCCGCAAAACGCTTGACCAAAAAGATGTCTGGAAATATGAAAGACAAAGTCGCAACTCGCAAAAACGCTGGTAGAACAACTCCAGCAGCGATTACTCCTATAGCCAACGCTCACGCAAACGCTGTAGTACTTAATTTAATCGAAAACCTTATCGCGACTTTTCGCCACGGGAAGAGCAACAAAACAAGCTCGCAATTTCTATCTCAGATCACTAAGGGAACTATAAAATCTATTAAACTTCGTAGTGGTTTTCTTATTTTCGAGCTGGACAAATCTCATGGGTTGAGCAAAAGAAGTTTTCCGAGAATTTTTCGGAAAAATAAAGCTTGCTCTCCTAGAAACCGCGGAAAAATCCCTAGGCTGTTTGCAGAAAAATCCTTAGGTTACTCGCGGAAAAAGCCCTAGGATGTTCGCTGAATATTTCTTAGATTACTCACAGAAAAAGCCCTAGACTGTTCGCGGAAAAATCCTTAGGTTACTCTCAGAAAAAGCCCTAGGCTGTTAGCGGAAAAGCCCAAGGTTACTCACGAAAGAGTCTTAGGCTACTCGAGGAGTTGGCCGTACCGTTCATCTAGCTAGTACGGCGAGTGGGACGATACTATCTAGCTCGCCAAAACGGTAAGTTAGCTAAACAACCCAGCTCACCACCTCGGTTGGCTGACCGGCCTTCCACCTCGCCCTCGAGGCACTGACTTTGCCCCAAGTGTTCTTATCGTGTAACTCGCCATACGGCGACCAGACCAAGCTGAACCAGATCGCCGTACGGCGAGCTGAACCGTTCAAGACTAGCTCGCCGTACATCAAGCTGACTATCTCGCCGTACGGCGAGCTAACCAGCCTTTCACCTCGCCCAAGAGGCGCTGACTTTGCCCTAAGGGTTCTTATCGTCTAGCTCGCCATACGGCGACCTGGCCAAGCTGAACCAGCTCGCCGTACGGCGAGCTGAACCGTTCAAGACTAGCTCGCCATACGTCGAGCTGACTAGCTCGCCGTACGGCGAGTTAACCAGCCTTTCACCTCGCCCAAGAGGCACTGACTTTGCCTCAAGGGTTCTTATCGTCTAACTCGCCATAGTGCGACCTGACCAAGCTGAACCAGCTCACCGTACGGCGAGCTGAACCATTCAAGACTAGCTCGCCGTACGTCGAGCTGACTAGCTCGCCGTACGGCGAGCTAACCAGCCTTTCATCTCGCACAAGAGGCGCTGATTTTTCCCCAAGGTTCTTACCATCCAGCCCGCCACAGGGCGAGCTAAAAGGGTTCACCCGGCTCGCCCTACGTCGAGCTGAAACAATCCTCGAGTTTCTCTCTCGAGTCTTGATCGCACTGATTCTCGTTTCGTCTCAAAACCACAAAGACTTGTTTCTTCGTATATTCACCTCTCCCAAGAGGCGCTGATTTTGCCCCAAGGTTCTTACCATCCAGCCCGCCACACGGCGAGCTAAAAGGGTTCACCCGCCTCGCCCTACGTCGAGCTGAAACAATCCTCGAGTTTCTCTCTCGAGTCTTGATCGCACTGATTCTCGTTTCGTCTCAAAACCACAAAGACTTGTTTCTTCGTATAAGTTCGAATTAATCGTCTAAAACGGCAACGGTCGACTTAACACCAAATTTTCCTAAACTATACGAGAGATCTGAACTTTCTAAAAGCAATCCGGTTTTACGAAACTCTGCCATGCTAAGTCGAAAACATCCAATCATAAACACATGATTGATTTTCCAGTATACAAAGCAAACCTAGTCGGTTAAGTAAAACCAGCAGTACGAAGAAACAAGAACATGAACTCCGATGGTTAAGCGGAAAAATATTTGGACAATGCGACGCCTCGTCAAAATCATCCCAAAAGCAAATGACAATCTAAGAACCGTCTAAACGCTAAAGACTGATCCAAACCGTCTGGGAAATAATCTCGAGGACTATACAGCATCTCTCGTCGCAATCATGCGGTTAGAAAATCTCTGCGAAACATCAAAATGAAACTCGATGATTTGCCGAAGTCATAAAGATCTTCTCCAACTTGATAAAACAAGTTTCGTATAAGAATCAAAAATTATACGAGAAATCTTTAGGCGTCAAAACATTGCTCTCATTTTTCGTCGAATGAAGTGAGTCACGGAATAATATCAAGAACATTTGCCGCAAAAAGAAAAATCGAGAACACATAGCAGCAATAGAGAACACGTCCTCCCTTCTCGCCGACTTTCTCGCCAACTGATGCTATTGCTGGTCAAATGATTTGTACCGCCCGAGAAACCCGCTAAAACATTTTGCGACTAGATCTCGGTGAAATAACGTTTGGCAAAGCTCCGCGGGTGACTCCGAAAAAATATCGCCGAAGAATCAAAAACTAAGCATAAAGGTGTCTCAAAAAATCTGCGAAAACATTGTTAACCCAATGCGTCGTGCTGATTTACTAAAATCATCGCCCGTTACTTACGCGAAAAATCCTTCGTATAGTCAGGATCATGTCATAACGAAGTAAATTTCGAAAGTAAACATAACAGGTTTTGCGAAGAGTACCTACCTTATAGCGAAAACCAAGCTATACGATCCGGCACTGAGCGACCAATCTAAACTTTGCTTCCTCGCGCCATGATCTTAAAGATCTCATTCATTAGCCCTTCGGTTCACGAGCATCCGTTTTCGCTCCTCCCGATTACATCCGAGAATGAGACCGCCCCGAAAACGACTCCGCATGGGCTCTGCATCGAGCTTCTTAGGCTCTGTCTCGCTCGAGTAAAAAAGAAACAACTTTCGTACGAACAAAGGAAAGTTTATACGAAACTTTAATCGTGTAAATCGAACCGAAAACGGAAAAACGTTTTCTACAACCATGAGCATACTTGGCATATCAATCTCGACAAACGCAACTTGACCCTTTTCCGATCACACTTCACTTTGATGACCGGGTCTATGTCTACAAACCGACTCGACTTGATTGCACAAAGGTGTCATGGTCTAATCCCTTACCACCTACGTCCTTGGCTATGCGGCTGAATACAACCTTCACGCCAAGCCAAAACAATTAACGGACAAAGTCAAACGCCCTTAGTTATACAGCTGAATAAAACCTTCACGCCAAGCCAATACGTTCAACTGGTAATGCAAACTTTCCGAAAAATCGGCTAAGTTCTTAACCCTCATGATTCACACTATTTCCGAAGCAAGTTGCCCACAAAATCTGACAGAGCTCCCGAAGCCGTGCGAATCTCGGAAAGTCAACACTTCAAAAGAGTATTGTAATTAAAGACGCTTCGTTTCAGGAGCAAACTTACGCGACCCCTCGGTCCTAATTGCTCTAGCATGAATCAAACTACTTAACATCCAAGCAGGAACAAAAGTTTTGATTGCGAGAACCCGCAAACGAACCAAAGTATTCCAGCAAAGCAGGGTTTAGACAAAATCTTTGCAACACCGCGCAACATCTTTGAGCCCGCAAACGTTTCGAATACGAAACGCGGCATATAAAATAAAAACCAATTTCCGGCACTGCGAGACGTCGCAGACGCCTGGAGAATAGTTTTTCGATACAAATACCTTCCTCGATAAAGTCATTTTCTTGGAAGACATAACAGTCCATCCGCGGCTATAAAAATACGCAAAACTTCTTAACATACGTATCCTTCGCGAAGGCCCAAACAACGTATACATCTATCACCTAAAAATTTTGTTGCTGATCACAACAAACTCGCAACAATCCTAAACAAACTAAGTTATCTCGCAGAGATAGCTCTCGAACACCCGACACAAGGGTAATAGCTCTATAAAAGAAATCTAAACTTTTGGCCAGCACTTCCGGGCAACTTAGAAATTGTTCCCGGTGAGATGCTCGGTTCCAACCAGACGAATCGTATAAGCCGAGAACCTATCGCGGATTCTAAATCGGTATGGAATCAGGTTAAAAGTGCAACAGGCAAAACGAAAGCCGACTAGTCATCGCATAGCCTCAATCCGAAAGTAAACCTAGGTCTTGCCCTAAACCCATCACACTGGTCTCTAACGTCTCGAGGCATGAATCGATATCCTAAAGGCATGTCTCTTCGTCTACATTTAAACACTCACTCGATTTACTAAACATCCTAAAACGAGCAAACGAATAAGGCGATCCACAAAGGAAAAGGAATGCGAGACGACAACTCGCGGACCTCCCTCAATATCAACTCATTAGTCTTCCATCTACATTCATACGAATAAAAAAGACGCTCTTAAAAACGCAAACTGATTTATAATAAAGCCGCAAAGCGGTAGGGACTCAGAGCCGCACACGGCCAGTCCGAAAACTATAACAGCCACGCTCGGCCAGACCAAACGGCCTACGAGGCTAGTCTCAATGCCGGAAAAGGTCCAATACAAGATGCCATCGACATCAACATGCTCGATAATTTCTACACAACACATAACTAGACTGTAAAGGTCTCACTGCGAAACAGGTCATACGAACCTTAACTTTAAAACGAACTACGAAAGGCTTGAACCCTTCAATAGGGTACGTAGGCAGCCTTCACAAGGCGCATCCCTAATCTTAAACGCTTTCACTTCATGAAGAGTGGAAAGATCACTTTCAACGGACCTTTCCAACCATTAATTCCGCCTAACTTAACTAAAACTGGCTAACCACTCTCAAGAACCTTACAGTAGAGGCTCAAGATTCTCGCGAGCTGGGGGGGCTAACTGTTGGTGTGAAAATCGGTCACGACGGATTCAATGGCTAAAAGTCTCCGCGAAAATAAAAATACGTTTTGTAAAACTCGAGAAGTCATTTTATAAAACTCGAGAAATCCTTTTCTAAAACTCGAACAATCGTTTTATAAAACTCGAAAAATCGTTTTATAAAACCCGAGAAGTCGTTTTATAAAACTTGAGAAATCGTTTTATAAAATCCAAGAAATTGTTTTATAAATTCAAAAGAAATTTCCAAACAAAGGAAATCCACGGAAAACTCGGAAATCGTTATCTCGAAAGAACGAAACAAACGCCGAATACAAGATCGTCCGAGTTAAGCACAAAACCGCAAAAAACCGCACCCGCCGTAAACCGCGAGCTATTCACATCACGACTAGTTTTCCGTACGGCGAGCTAGTCCCATCATGAGTAGCTCACCGTACGGCGAGCTAAACGCTTCCCGGGTAGCTCGCCGTACGGCGAGCTGAACCGGTCCGGTTTGGCTCGTCGTACGTTGAGACGATCATCCCGAGCCTCGATCTCCCACGTCCTCGATTCAAGGCATACGTCCTTCGACACGATCATATTCCGAACCATGGTCAAAATGTCTCCCGTTTCGTCTCGATCCGTCCTATCGTTCGAGTTTTACTATAAAAACTGTAAAAAAAAATTTTTCTCGAAAAGAACTCAAGGAAATCGTATAAAACGGCAACTGTTAAACGAAACACCGAACATTGCCTAAACTATACGATTTATTCGAGATTTTTCGTAAAAATCGTAAAAAATACGTTTTTAATAAAAAACTTCGAGTGAATCGTAAAAACGGCAACGATTAACCGAAAAACGAACGTAGCTAAACTTTACGATTAAATCGAGGAATTTATTAAAAAATGGCATTGAATCAGGAAACAGTCTCGTATAAAGTCGTAAAACGAATTTATCGCAAAACGGCTCAGAAGATCCTAAAACGTGATAAAAGCCCTTCCCGCGATTTTAACGAAATCTAACCTGAAGATAGGATAATGTTTTGAAGATTTACCCGCAGAAGGAAGATAAATGTCAACTTTGAAGATAAATAGAAGATTTCCACGGGAAAAAAGAAAAGATAAACATAAAAGAAAGATTCTCGATAAACTCGAATCTGGGCGAAATGGAAGGACCAAACCGCCAAGAAAGGGAGTATATAAGCAAGAGGCATAGGGCAGAAGCAAGGCACAAATTTCAGAGCTATCATCTGAAACCTTTATAACTTTTCTAGACTTAGAATTTTTCGTACTTAGAAACTTAGGCTTTTTTCTCGACAAGTTCGGTTTCTATGACTGGTGCTCAATTGCTAGACCGAACTCGCCCAGGCAGTTCGATCTCTTGTCCAGATCTACCAACTGAACTACGTTCGACTTGATCCCCGAAAGGGGTACGTAGGAAGCCTTTCATAAGGTTCAGTCCGAAATCAATCAAACTCCCTTTTTCCTATCTTTTTCGTCTTTTATTATCGAGCTGCGACTCGACTAGGTTTAGGGTTTTATGTTTATAACTCGCTGACGGCCCCTGCGGCCAAAGACTTTGTAATCTCTCGTAAAGATCGCAACGCTTTTACGCGAATTCGAAATAAGATCAACTTTCTTTATAAATTCATTTTATCATTTTTTCATATTTTTCCACATTTATTTGGTTACTTGTCGTTGGCTTCTGCAGAGATCCGGGTCCTCTGAAAAATTAGGTTTTTCCTAAGTTTCCTTATTTTAGGGAAATCGACGGTGTGAATTTTGGTTACCACAACTTCAAGAACTTCTAAGCTGAAGAATGAGATATCCAACTTTCAATAGAAGAACTAGGAAGGATTCAGTGAAGCATGGGATATATTCAAGAGCTATCAAGCACAATGCCCACACCATGGTTTCTCCAAGGAGAGCTTGCTGAGTACATTCTACAGAGGTGGTCTTCCTAAATACAAAGCAAGATTGGATACTGCTAGCAATGGGTTCTTCTTGGGAAGATCTGAAGAAGATGCAGAGGAGCTGGTAGACAACATGGTTAAGAGTGATGCAGTCTACAGTAGAGATCATGACAGAGGTAGTAGAGGTGATGACAAGCAAACAAGGAAGAAACTGAAGGCTCTACAGGATAAGATAAACATCCTCATTGCAGAAAAAGCTATCCAAGAGCAGCTGAACTTTGTTGGCAACACAAACCATGAAGCACAACCTGTGTCAAATGAAGTTGATTGAATAGAAGGTCAAGAAGAGTTGTGTTTCATCAATAGCAATGGTAGCTAGTACAAGAAGGAACCAAACTTTCGCTACAACAACTATCCGCAAGGGGGTTACCAGCAGAGGAACAACCAACAAGGGAGCTATCATCCACAGCAAAAACCACCTCCAGGTTTCACCAACAAGGGAAACCAACTTTCTCAACAGCCACAACAAGCTAACTCTTCTACGTCTACTCCACAGGAAAACAACACTGATGCTCTACTGAAACAGATTTTGGAGTCTCAGACAAGAAGAGAGAAGCATGTTGGATATGAGCAAAAGAACCTACATGCAAAGATTGATGTCAGCTACAATGACCTCAACAACAAGTTCAGGGCTTTAGAGAACCAGTTTGCTTCCATGAACACTAACCCAAACCGCCAGCAAGGGTCCCTACCTAGAAAATCTGAGCAAAACCCAAAAGAGACTATGAAAGCCATTACCCTAAGGAGTGGAAATAATTAGCTTCTAAAACTCTCAACAACGATGCTGAGAAACAAGGTGAGGGGGTGGCCATCAACATAGACGATTAGGTTGTGATTGTGGATGAGAAGATCAATGATGAGATCCTGGAGAAGATTATTGAAGCTAAAGGTAAAGGAAAGGTTGGGGAAGAGAAGAAAAAAGTAAAAGATGGTGAAGTTGCTGCTCCAGCAAATGAGAAGACTTTTTTTCCCTCCTTATGAGCCCAAACTCCCATTCCCTGGAAGATTCAAGAGGCAGCTGATAGAGAAGTACAAGGCTTTGTTTGAGAAGCAAATGAGTGAAGTTCAAGTCACAATGCCTATCATTCACGCTTTCATGCTAGTTCCTCAGTATAGCAAATTCCTATAAGATGTTGTGACTGCAAAGAAGAAGGAGATGGAAGGTATGATGATCATTATTCACGAGTGCAGTGCAATCATCCAGAGGCTTGATGTTCCAAGGAAGCTAGGGGATCCAGGATGCTTCACATTATCTTGTGTGATTGGACCTATGGTATTTGAGAGATAGCTCTGCGATTTGGGAGCTAGTGTCAGCTTGATGCCTTTGTCTGTTGCAAAGAGGCTTGGATTCACTCAGTACAAGAAGTGTAGATTCTCTCTAGTGTTAGCTGATCGTTCAGTGAAGTACCCAGTAGGTATCTTGGAAGACCTCCCTGTGAAAGTTGGAAACTATGAGATCCCTACAGATTTTGTGGTGCTTGAGATGGGGGAAGAAGTTCAAGATCCTCTGATCCTTGGAAGGCCATTCTTAGCTACAGCTGGAGCTATTGTTAATGTTAAGGAAGGCAAGACTGATCTCCATTTGGGAAAAGGGAACATTCTTAACTTTGACATCCAGAAGCTCATGAAGAAACCGACGGTGCAGGGACAAATCTTCTACTTTGAAGAGATGGATGCTCTAGCTGATGAGTTTCTTCAAGAGTTGTCACAAGAGGACCCTTTACAACATGCCTTGACAATAGAAAGAGAGTCCGCAGTAGTTCAGAATGAAGAGGGCATTGCCTATGGGATGATAATGGATTCACACAAAGGGTTTGCTAGTAAGGATCAGTATGAGGAGCTGTCTCAAGTGATTCATCAAGTTGCCTCAGTCACCCAACATGAAGAAGTCCAGCAAGATGAGTGGAGTGAGTTTAAGGCAGAGCTTAAACCTCTTCCCCATGGTGTAAGGTATGCATTTCTTGGAACCAATGAGACATACTCTGTCATTGTGAGTAGTGAACTGAAAGAAAATGAGCTATCTGAAATTTTAACAACACTTAAAAGATTTAGAAAAGCAATAGGTTAGTCACTTGATGATATTAAAGGGATATCACCCTCTTTGTGCATGCATAGGATACATCTTGAGCATGAGTCAATGACTTCTATAAAGCATCAAAGAAGGTTAAATCCTAACCTGAAGGATGTTGTAAAGAAAGAGATTCTTAAACTTCCAGATGCTGGTGTGATTTACCATATCTCAGATTCTAAATGGGTATCTCCTGTGCATGTAGTTCCAAAGAAAGGTGGTATCACTGTGATTAAAAATGACAAAGATGAACTTATAACAACAAGAACTATCACAGGAAATAGAATGTTTATTGATTACAAAAAATTGAACTCTGCATCTAGAAATGATCATTTCCCACTACCATTTATTGATCAGATGCTTGAGAGACTTGCAACACACCCTTTCTATTGCTTTCTTGATGGATATTCTGGATTCTTCCAGATACCCATACATCCCAATGATCAAGAAAAGACGACATTCACATGTCCTTATGGTACCTTTGCTTATCGAAGGATGCCATTTGGGCTATGTAATGCTCCAGTCACCTTTCAGAGGTGCATGCTGTCAATCTTTTCTGATCTAATTGAGGATGTTGTGGAGGTATTCATGGATGACTTCTATGTCTATGGATCTTCGTTTTCTGCTTGTTTGTCAAATTTGTGCAGGGTCCTACAGAGATGTGAAGACACCAATCTTGTGCTGAATTGGGAGAAGTGTCATTTCATGGTTAAGGAAGGGATTGTGCTTGGACACAAGATTTCAGAGAAGGGAATCGAGGTAGATAAGGCCAAGATAGATGTGATGGTGAGTTTGGCTCCTCCAAAGACAGTTAAAGACATCAGGAGTTTCTTGGGGCATGCTGGTTTCTATAGAAGATTCATCAAAGACTTCTCTAAGATCACCAGGCAACTTACCAAATTGATGTGCAAAGAAGAGGCCTTCATCTTTGGTGAAGAATGTCTTGAAGCTTTTAAGAAGCTGAAGAGTGAACTTGTGAGTGCCCCCATTGTCCAACCACCTGATTGGGATCTCCCCTTTAAGATCATGTGTGATGCTAGTGATTATGCTGTGGGAGCTGTCTTGGGACAGAAGAAAGATGGCAAAGCTCATGTCATCTATTATGCAAGCTAAACTCTGAATGATGCGCAGATGAAGTATGCTACTACCGAGAAGGAAATGCTGGCCATTGTCTTTGCCTTTGAGAAGTTTTGAAGTTACCTAGTGGGGTCTAAAGTCATTGTCTACACAGACCATGCTGCCTTGAAACACCTTATGGCAAAGAAAGATGCAAAACCTAGACTATTGAGATGGATCCTATTGCCTCAAGAGTTTGATTTAGAGATCAAGGACAATCCATGAGTTGAGAATGGTGTAGCTGATCACTTGTCCATGCTGAAATTAGAGTGTGGTGCCCCCATTGATGAAGGACTTCCAGAAGAGCAGATCATGGCTATTGGGGGCAGTGATGGCAGTTTGTGAGACTGGTAGAAAGCTTGAAGAAGTCAAAGCCACAGACGAGAAAGAACCTTGGTATGCTGATTTGGTGAACTACTTAGCCACATGAAGGGAACCTTTGGATCTTGTAGGCTATGCCAAGAAGAAATTCTACAAAGATGTGAAAAGATACTATTGGGATGATCCATACCTTTACATTCTCTGCAGGGATCAACTTGAGAGTGGTTTTCCAATGAAGAAGTTGATGGGATCCTTACACATTGCCATGGATCATCCTATGGAGGTCACTTTGCTACCTTCAAAATTGTTGCAAAGGTGTTACAAGTTGAATTTGGGTGGCCACATATGTTCAAGGATACACAAGAGTTTATTTCAAGGTGTGATTCATGCCAAAGAAGAGGGAACATCACCAAAAGGAATAAGATGCCTCAAAACCCTATCCTAGAAGTTGAAGTGTTTGATGTATGGGGTATTGACTTTATGGGGCCATTTCCAGGATCCTTTGGCAACAAATTCGTCCTTGTAGATGTTGACTATGTATCTAAATGGGTGGAAGCAATTGAAAGCCCCACCAATGATGCTAGAGTAGTGATCAAAATGTTCAAGAGCATAATCTTTCCAAGGTTTGGAGTTCCAAGAGTTGTAATCAGTGATGGAGGTTCACACTTCATCAACAAACTGCTTGAGGGACTTCTCAAGAAGAATGGTGTGAAGCATAAGGTGGTAACACCTTACCATCTTCAAACAAGTGGTCAAGTTGAGATTTCTAACAGGGAGATCAAGTCCATTTTGGAGAAGATTGTTGGAACTACAAGGAAAGATTGGTCTAATAAGCTTGATGATGCACTTTGGGCTTGTAGGACAGCTTACAAGACACCTCTTGGAACCCTCCAACCTTGTGTATGGGAAAGCTTGTCATTTACCAGTAGAGCTTGAGTACAAGGCGTTATGGGCAGTCAAGTTGCTGAACTTTGACATCAAGAGTGCCAAAGAGAAGAGACTCTTTCAACTACATGAGCTTGATGAGATAAGAATGGATGCCTTTGAGAACTCAAGAATCTACAAGGAGAAAACTAAGGCCTTTCATGACAAGAACATTTTGAAGAGAGAGTTTAAAGAAGGGGATGTGTTCTTCTCTACAATTCTAGGTTGAAGCTATTCCCAGGAAAGCTTAAATCAAGATGGTCCGGTCCATTCAAAGTTAAGGAGGTTAAGCCATATGGAGCCATAGTTATGTGGAGTACTGATGGGAGAGATTTCAATGTCAACGGGCAAAGAGTCAAGCTCTACATGGTTACCACACCAGAGGAAGATGGGACTTCGGTACCACTCTCCGATCCTACTCCAGCCTAATCTCTATGGCAGCAAAGTCAAGCTAGAGACTTAAAACAAGCTCACTTGGGAGGAAGTCCCATGTCTATCCATGTACATAGTGCTTTGAGATTTTCTTTTTCTTATTTATTTTGCTTTTGAAACTTTTATTTGAGACAATGTAGGTAATTTGGTCGTGCAAGCCTTGCTGAAATCAAATGCCCTGGAGCGACATCTCACAGCGACACCCACAAGTCGCTCTGAGAGCAGCGATCTCTCACAGCGAGTTGGTTAGGTCGCTCCACTCACAGAGCGATGTCAAGTAACGACACAACCTACTCGTTCGCTTTTTGATCATTTGGAAGATGAAAGAAGGCCTCAGAGCGACGTCTCAGACCGGGGTGTACAGGTCACTCCAGCCTTGACAGTGACGTCACACAGCGACAACTCAAGATCGCTCCAACCTTGGAGGGATCTACTGCAGCGACACCCCCTACACGCTCGCGTTTTTGGCTGGTTTGGAAGCCGAAATCAGCTCAGGAGCAACGTCTGGGAGCGAGACCACAAGGTCGCTCCGTGTGGGAGCGACGTCCCACATCGAAGTCTCATGGTTGCTCCAGAGTCAGTCCAGGTAAGTTTTCTCACTAGACCCGGTTTAATTCAATTGAACCACCCCCTAACCGCTCTAAACCGACCCGGAAGCCCTAGACTTACCCTCTCCCAGCGACCCTTCCCCCTCTCACTCTCATTCTATCCATTGAAACCAAACTCAAACTCTCTCAACCAAAAACCCAATAACTCTCTCAATTCTCAACCAAATTACTTGATTTTGGTTGCTAAATCCGAGTCTTCTCCCATCTAACCTGTTTCACAACACCCAATCACCTTATCCTTCCATCCAAGCAAGGTATTGAATTTTAAAAATTTAATTTCGTAGGTCCATGAACCCTAGAAATTAAAAATCAAATTTTGGTCCTATTCTTGCTTGATTATTGTGAAATAGACTAGGGGAAGCCTATATACCAAGTTGGGTTAATGATTCAATGGTAGAATTATGTTTGATTTGAACTTTGCCAAATTAAGGTTCATGATTGGGGAATTTCGAATTTGACCTTAGTTGATTGTGTTTGTGGTTAAACTAGGCTTGTTAAGATATTTACAAGTAGATTTGAATTTCAATTCCTAGTTCATTTGTTGAAGTCTACTCTTGTAATCTCATTTTCCAAACACTCGTTCATTCTCACTTCCATCTACTTACCTTCTTCCAAGCTTTGAATTTTTAGGTACAAATGGCAAAGAAAACAAAGGCAGAGAGGGAAGATGAGAGGCAAAAAGCTGAAAGAAGAGAATTTGCACTAAGGGGAAAATATCTTGACTCCATGCCAACTAGATCAGATGCAGAGATGACTTCGAGGCAACAAATCCTAGCTGCTAAAAATGCAAAGGAGCAAGAGAAGAGGGCTGGGAAGAGTGTGGCAGTTCCCACCATTGAGGAAAGTGAGGATGAAGTTGAAAAAGAGCAAGTGCCTCAAAAGAAGGCAAAGATGTCAAAGGGGAAGGAGGTTGCAGTTGATAGGGACCGAGAGAAAACTCCATCTCCAGAGGAGTTGTATAAACACTTGCTGCATGGGGTAGCATGGACTCCAACAAGGTTTTCGGACCTTGATTTGCTGAAGGATCGTTGGGTCTTGATTCTGATATTGAGACGATGATGGGACACCTGAAGATGCCAAAACTCCACACCATGGTCTATCCTTTCTACAAGGATGTCTCCTGTCAGTTCTTGTCTTCCCTTAAGGTCACTTACCATGAGACTCAGCATGTGAGACAAGGGTGGAGAAAAATCACGTGCAAGGTCAATGGAAGAGTGTACAACATAAACTTCAAGGACATTAGGAGAGAAATGGGGTTCCAAGACCAAGAATACTCCCTTCTTCCAAAGTGTGCAAACCTTCCAAAGAACCTTTGGAAAGTGATCTCCGGGAATGAGCATAGTACCGACAAGGAAAAGAACACATACATCAGGCATCCTTCTGTGTGCTACCTTCATCGGATGCTGGTTCATGCTTTCTACCCACGAAAAGAAACTAGCAATGTCACTGAGGAGGACATGAGACTCATATGCCCAGCCATCCGACCCTTTGTCCAGCCTGGAGTGCTGCCTCTTCCGAGCGATGACATCTATGCTGACTTTGGGATGGTCAGTTTCTTCGTGGGTCATCTTGAGCACTACAGATATTGGGCATGGAGCACCACTGACTCCACATCTAAGATTGGGATTGGCAGCATGATCACACCTTTTCTTAAGTTCATGAATGTCAGCTTGGGGAAGGACGAAGCAGGCCCTAGGTTCATTGACAGCAACTACTTGAGGATTCCAACCTATTTCAGTGGAAAACATGGAGATCGTTATGTCTACCACTACAGTCTAAAGGGAAAAGCAGCTGAGGTGACCCTTCCCAACAAGAACCTTACCAGCTTAGAGAGACCTGAAGCTATTTACTTCAACATTTCACGGGAGGATCTTCTGGTACACGAAGGGTTTCTCAACCATGTCGGTTCGCCATTAAGGAGGAGGAGTGTCAGGATGAACGAAGGCACATCTCAGGCGCCACCATCTGATCAGGTCTATGGCCCCCGCGATATTATTTTGAGCCTTATGGTGGAGTCCTACCCCCTGGGGCCCTTCGTAATGCTCATGAGCATATTGATAGACTCCAGCGATGGAACAAAGAGCAGGACCGTGCTTTCTTCAAGCTGAAAACCAAGTACAAGCAGCTGAAAAAGACTGTTAAGAGCCAAGCAAAAGCATCAGCTAAGTTTATGAAGAAGGTAGCTGATGTTTTGGTTAAGGGAGGAGTAGCAGGATGTAGCTCCAGTGATCTTGTGGTGACAAACACATCTGCTCCTCAGCGACAGCAAACCAGTCCCCCACGCACTGATAGCCAGTGAGAGCGCGCTCGGCGCAACTTTGTACCCCCTCAATCTGACTCAGGGAACAAATCCCCATCATTCACCTCCTCAGATGACGATTCTGGTGATGATTCGAGTAGCACACCAATGAACCATTCCAGTGCACCCTACAGCTACTACAATGCCGTATACAGCCACTACGGTGCACCTTATGGCTATAGCGCTCCACAACCAGGCTACTAAATCACCTACCCTTCTGAAGGCAAGTCCGGAGACACTCCCTTCAACCCTGATAACTAGTGAGGTACTCCACTACTTCCCATTGTACATATCAGTTTTTATGTTTGCATTTTAGCTTTCTTTTGGGTATCTCTTTCAACTTAACAACACAGAGACTGTGTGACTTAAGTTTGGGGGAGGTACCAAGTATTTAATCATGTTTTCTTTGATAATTTTTAAGTCTCATGCATTGCATTGTACATTCACATAAAAAAAAATCAGAAAATTTGGAAAATCAAAACAAAAATCATGTAGGTTGCATCATTTGCACTTCTATGAGAGTCTAGAGCATATAGTTTGCATTCACTTGCATTGAGAGAAATGATTTTAAAACACCTTGTAAAGAACACTTGTCAAAAGCTCAAAGTGACACCCTAGTTAGACACATCAAGTAGCTTGAGCACCTCTTTAAAACCTTGCACGCTTCGAGCCTTGAAAACTCTTCTTGAAACATGTTTGCTTTCTTTAAAACCAGCTCCTAAAACCAGCTCCAATCTGAAATTTGGTTTAATGAAATTAATCTCTCTTGCATATGGGCACTTGCATACTTGATCATGGATCTCATACACATTTGGGTTATCTTATTCCACTTTACCACTTTTTTGTTAACCCAAATGGTACTCCACACGTGTAATTTGAACCCAAGCCAATCTTTTGAGACCAAACATTTGATTTGCATGAGTGAGGCCTTCTTTTGATAGCTTGTCATGTGCAAAATCTTGAGAGTATTGGAGGCGACATAGGATTGTTCTCATCTCTAGGATGGTGAGTGGGTTTATGTGTTCCAAAGTTAATATCTTGGGTTTTGAATGAGAGATTATGAGAAAGTTGAACCAAAGTGTACCTAAAGAAAAGAAAGAAAGCCACTAGGAACCAAACCAAATGAAGAAAAGCTCTAGATTGTGCCTAAAGAAAACTATAAAAAAAAAAGAGAGAGAAAAGAAGAGCTAAGAGTAGAGAGTGTATGAAAGGTTCCCATTTGGTGGTATAAATCACAAAAAAAAAGAGAGAAAGAAATTTGTTCATTGGTGAGTGATGTGAGTGAATTTTATTTGGGATCATGGAATGAACAAGAAAGGGTTAGAACTTGTGATCACTTAGGAAAATGATAGAATGATGAGAATAAGACTATGTATGCATGAGTTGTTTCTAGTCTTAGATAAATTTTGCATAATGATCAAGCTCCTTGTTCTTGAGTGATAGTCACTAAAAAAAATGATGCATTTAAACCCTCCTTTTCATTCTCATTAGACCATTGCTTGCCTAGCCAAATGATTTAGATCTTGTGCCCATTTGTGAGAATTCACCTTGTGTGTGTGTGTGTGAACTAATGTGAGAGCTAGTTTAAAGACTTTGATAATAGGAGTTTTTAAGATCCTATTCAAATGTTATAGTATAAAAGATATCGAACCAAATCTAAGCAATCATAAACCAGTGGGATTACAAGACAAAGCTTAATCTAAGTGCTATCAATATTAAAATGGTTTTGTTTTTAAAGTAAGAGAATACTAAATAAGCAATAAAGATCAAGCTTTCTTTCAAAATGAGAAT
>CAKOAT010227710.1:19206-64639 GCA_932364175.1 Eruca vesicaria subsp. sativa | reverse complement strand
TTTTTCTGTTAGCGAGCTGCGTCTCAATTAGGGTTTTCTAAGTTCTTACGTTTACGGCTACTCTTTTTGTAACCAGTTCAACGCAGATTCGGAATAAGAACCTCCTTGCTTTCAAACCTCTCTTATTTTCGTTTTTATTCTAAGTGTTTTAGTCATCTTAATCTTTGTTGTGCGGTTCTCGCAGATAGCCGGTTCCTCTAGAAACTTAGGGTTTTCCCGAAGTTTCCTAATTTACGATTTATTTGACAGTAGGGTGAAATCGACTCCCACAGGAATCACCCTCAGCGTTGACCATCTCGAGGGTCAACTGATGCCCACGGAGAAGACGCAGAGGATCACTTTATGCCCTCGTGAAGGAATCGTCACTGGGTGCTCATCAAACTCTTCTTCCTGGAAGAAAAATTTCTTCGATGTTCGTATTGACAGTGCGTCAGTCGAGGAGGATTGCATCCCGTTTTTCACGACCGTGTGGGGTCGGAAAGGTATGTGATTCGAGTTCAAACAAATTTTCTCCTTCTTCTTTTTTTTTATATTCGTTTTCCGCAGAGACCAGACCTTTACCTTTGCATCCGGCGGATCTCCCGAATATCACTGCCTTACTTAAACGCGGGGAAGTTGGCTGGGGCAGTTTTTCTCCGCAGAGTGTCCGCCGGGCGGTTGCTCTCTTCGGATCTCGGCTTTTTGTGGATTCTCCGACTTATGAAGAGGACCCCCCTCCTCATACGTTCCCTCAATGAGGAGGGGTAAGTCAAGATTCCGAAGGGATAAACATCCGGTTGTTGAAGATGACGAATCTGAACGTACGGCCTCTCCTGACAATATTCTCAAGGACTTCCTTGACAGTCAAGCAGAAGAAGGTGTCTGGACGAATGCGGGCGGATCGTCGACCTCCCATTTTCCGGGCGTTGATCCTGATCAAGTCCCGGAGTTTACTTGAGGGTCTGAGCAAGCTAAAGAGGTTTGTGTGTTTATTTTTTTTTTTTTTGAGGGATTTTATCATCGGATGATTTCGCTTACTTCTTTTCTTTGGCAGGGTTTCCTTGTCATTAGCCGGGCCCTACATAGCCGTAGTGCTGAAGCTCGTCTTGCCGAGTTTCGAGCAGATATGGCCGAAAAAGAAGTCGCTCGTCTTCGGGCGGAGGTTGAGGCTAACCAAGCCGAAGAAACGGTTGAGAGGGAAATAGCTCGCGTGAAGGATGAGTGTGCAGCTAGATCTTGCCGCACCAAGGAGCGTTCTGACCAAAGAATTCGTCGTGCTCGTCGTGCAGGCAAAAGAGAGGTTGCTGAGGAGATGAAGGCCCGTTGCTGAAGTTGCTCAATGGGTGCATGGTGATTATCTTGAATGTCGCGGTGTCGTTCATGGGTTGTCCCTTACTCAGAATGAATGGTATTCGTTTATTGAGGAATACTCCGCGCCGATGGGGCATCTGGGTCAAAAGAAAGACATGCAGCCCGAACTTTTTGATCTTAGGGCGCGCATGTGGGATCAGTGGAACCCCATTGTGGTGTCGCCGGATTCGGTCGAGGTCGGACCTGGGATCTCGGATGTAGATGGCGAAGTTGACCAGTCCGTGTTTGATGACTTCAGTGTGTGATGTTCTTGCTTTTATGATTTCGTTGTTGTTTTTCCAAGACTGGCCGTTGGTGGCTTTGAATCCCTACTGCTGGGCGGTGTGTATTTGAAGACTCTCTAATAAGAAATATTTTCTAAATATGAAATTTGTGTTTTGTTTTTAGATGTAGAGGGAAGAATACGAGTTGTCATATCGCATCTAACTCTTGGTGTAAATCGTCCGGTTCGTTAACTCGGAAGGTTTCAATTCTCGCGAGTGTTTAGATGTGGGCGAAGAGTCATGCCTTTAGGATCGCGATTCATGCCTTGAGACGTTAGAGACCAGTGTGCTGGGTTTAGGTCGAGACCTAGGTTTACTTTCGGATTGAGGCTATGCGATGACTAGTCGGCTTTCGTTTTGCTTGTTGCGATTTTAACCTGATTCCATACCGATTTAGAATCCGCGATAGGTTCTCGGCTTATACGATTCGTATGGTTAGAATCGAGCAGCTCACCGGGAACAATTTCTAAGTTGCCCGGAAGTGCTGACCAAAAATTTAGATTTCTTTTATAGCGCGCTATTTTATCCTAGTCGGATGTATGCGGACCAATAGGTCGGTGCGTTTGTTTAGGACGGCTAGCGTGCTCGACGGGGCCAATCACTGAGCGTTCGTGTTTTTATAGTCGCGGACGGACTGAAGGGAATTTTTTTTGAGAATCTAGGTGACGTCTCGCCAGTTCTTTCGGAAAATATTTTGATGTACAAGTTTCATAGAAATGATTAAGTAGTTGTTGCTGCGGAAGTAATTTCCGGATGTTTGGAATTTGTTTTTTTGCGTTTTGGATAGTAGCAGAGATTTTATAATATTCTAACTTTGTCTTTATTAAAAAAGTTTCGAAAATTTTGCGATTACAAAGCGAAAGTTCTAAAAATTTGGGAGTATATGAATACTCGTATACTCACCCACTCCCCCCCCCCTTTTTGGAAGGGGGGATAGCTGAACTCGTCTTTTAGGCGAGCTGCCTACATATTCCTTTCGGAAATCAAGCCATCTTGTAGTTCTGATTGTTTGTGCGAGTATGCTTACTCGGCTGTCGCAGACTTTTCTATTGCTTCAGTCGCTGGATCAATGTATTTGTCCGGGCTTGTCTCCTCCGGCTGGGTGGAAGCGATGGGTGCGGAAACTTGTTGTTTCTCGAGCGTTGGTTGCTTTGGGTCGTCTTCCGTGGGCGGTGGCCTAACCTTTGCCCGTTTTTGTTTCACGATTGCGACCGCCAGTTGCCGCAGCTTGTGTTCGGCCAGGAAGTAGGATCGTGATTGTCTTTGGCATCCCCAAATTGCTGCGATTCCCGTAGGAGTCGGAAATTTGATGCCTAAGTGATAGTCGACAGAACCGCCTTCATGGAATTTATCCAAGGCGTGCCCATGATCACATTGTAGATGGCCGGGAAATCGACTACCACGAAGTTGACGATTTTCGTCACTTCTTTGGCTGCCACCGGTAGCCGGATTGATCCTAAGGTCATTGATTTCTCACCGGAAAAACTGGTCAACGGTTTTGGAATGGATTCGACTTCCGAGAGTTTTATTCCCATACATGCTAACGGGTTGCAGAAGATCACGTTGACCGTACTTCCGGTATCGACCAGGATTTGAGCTACTTCTAACACTAAGTCGATGACAAGGGGATCGGCATGAGGTTGGTCGATTCCGCCGGTTTCAGCGTCGTCGAATGAGATTACCCCTTTTGGAGTGTCATCCGACGGCACCTTCCAACTCGAGACAGTTTTGGCTTTGCGTTTGTAGGATTTGATAGACAAGACGGTGTCGTTGTAATATTGCGATTCACCGATAATCATGTTGATTTTTCGGCGGTTAGCATCGTTACCCTTCTCGTCTTGCCTTCGTTCACTTTTTTCGCCCGACTGGTTCCCCTGAGGCGGAGTTTCCGCTTGCGAGTTCCTGTCATTTTTCGGAAGGCGGTCTGAGTCGCGGATGAGATCCTTGACGCTGGATATCTCAGAGAGTTCTCCCGCGATCAGTTTTGTGGCAAGCCTGGCGCCGATAACTTTGCAGGTCACGTTAGAATGTCCACGGGTTTGGTGGAGGTCGCAGAAAGTATTCTCATCGTAATTTGAATTTCTCGTCCACGTGTTACCCGTAGTTCGTCCTTGTTCTGATCCGGAATTAATGGCGTAGTTATGCACCCCTTGGAGATCCTGTCCCTCGTGATGGACGAACTTGTCGTTACGAGATTTCTTCTTTTCTGCTTCTGCTCGGACGCGTTATCCTTTGCGAATATGTTCGTCGGCTTATGCTTTTCGGACAGGATTTTAGTTTCCTCCTCGATGGTTATGTAATCAGTAGCCTTATGGAGTGCGTCCTGGATCGTCCGCAGTTTCTCGAGAGTTATCCATTTGCGGAACTTCCATTTGAACCAAAGCGCTTTCCTTAACGCGGCGATGGCGGCCTTGTGGCTTATTCCCCTAACCCTAGCCATGACGAGTTTGAATCTGCTCATGAAGTCACGGAGAGATTNTCCTCCTCGATGGTTATGTAATCAGTAGCCTTATGGAGTGCGTCCTGGATCGTCCGCAGTTTCTCGAGAGTTATCCATTTGCGGAACTTCCATTTGAACCAAAGCGCTTTCCTTAACGCGGCGATGGCGGCCTTGTGGCTTATTCCCCTAACCCTAGCCATGACGAGTTTGAATCTGCTCATGAAGTCACGGAGAGATTCATCCTCCTTTTGCGAAAGGCTCCATAGATCAGCGTCGGAGATTTCTGGATTGATGAACATCGAGTATTGCTTCAGGAATTCGGAAGCGAGTTGGCGAAAACTTCCGATCGAATTCCGCCTAAGTTTGGCGAACCACTTGAGTGCTGCTCTTTCAATGTTTTCGGCGAAAAGACGGCAGTAGCCTGCGTCCTTTTCGTGATCCATGAGTTTGGCTCGTCCCATGGTGATCTGGAAGGCCTGCACGTGCGCTTTGGGATCAGACGTCCCGTCGTAAGTTGGCACCTTAAGCTTCCCGGGATCGGGCAGCTTGACTTCGGTGATGCGGGCCGTGAAGGGCGTTTTCCGAGATTCATATAGTAGCCGATCGATTTCGGGTGCGGCGCTGGTAGCGTGATGAATCTGAGATTTCACCGCTTTTACTGCTGCAGCCGTTTTTGTGATGTACTCGCGGAGATCGCGAATCTCGGTCAGGTTGCCAGCAGTTTTCCGACCTCGTCGGCGTTTGCTGCGAGTAACCGGAGATCGCTCCTCGGCAGTTTTTACATATCGCGCAAAGTCGAGCTCCTCCTCGTTTCTAGTAAGAGAACGCTCGGGAGAAGACTCCGGTGGAGGGCTGCGAGTTTTTCTTCTCCTAGGATGGACGTCAGCGTCCTCGTCTGACGAGTCGGCTTGGTCGCTCGTTTCCAGGTTAACCCTTTCGATGCCGTCGCCCTCGGTCTCCTGTTCGCGAGTAGGAAGTTTTTCCGATTCGTCTAGCGTCGCGTCAGGGTTATCTTTTCCAGAAACCTTCTCCGGTAAGCCCTGCTCGGTTCTGGGGCGATCCATAGGAGTCGCGAAATCGAGCCTCCTTCCGCGGATCTTAGTAGTTCCGCGGGGGTGAATTGCTCTTGTTTTCGCAGTTAGGGTTTCAACCCGTTTTGCGAGCGAACTGATGAGCTTTTCCTGCTATTCCGATTTATTGTTAAACTCGGAAAGCATCTTTTCGATGGTCTCGGCGTTAGCGTCTGTAGCGTTGGCCGCGGACGCATCTTGTGGTGGTGGTGTTTTATCAACGTTGTCGCGTTCAATGCGAGTTTGTTGGTCCCTAGTCATCGTTTCTTCATTGGACATGTTACAGCTTCGGTATAAGATAGATCCGACCCCCCCTCCTTCTAGTGCCAAACTGTGGGAACCGAAATTCACCTACTGTCAATGAATCGTAAATAAGGAAACTTTGAGTAAACCCCAAGTTTTCAGAGGACCCGGCTACCTGCAGAACCGCACAATGAGAATTAAGAAAAACGATCAACTTAAAATTAAATGATGAATGAACAAAATCGAGAGCAAGAAGGTTTTTATTCTTAATCGGTGTAATAACTGCTACAACGAGAGTGGCCTTAGTTGCGTGAGCCGTCGGCGAAATCCCTAACTCTAGAAGTCTAAGACCGAAAACCCTAGTTGAGACGCAGCTCGCTAACAGAAAACAGAAATATTCCTAAATGCTAAATTTGGTGGTGAAAGCTCTGAAAATCGTGTCCCTGCTTCTGCTCCTCTCCTTGGCGGTTTAATCTTTCCATTTCGTCCAGATTCAAGTTTATCGGGAATCTTCCATATATCTCGATCCTTCTTTTTTTCCCGCGGAAATCTTCTATTTATCTTCAAACTTGCCATTTATCTTTAAACTTGCCATTTATCTTTAAACTTGCCATTTATCTTCAAACTTGACATTTATCTTCCTTCTGCGAGTAAATCGTCAAAATGTTATCGTATCTTCGGGTTGGATTTCGTTAAGATCGCGATATGGGCTTTTATCGCGTTTTAGGACCTTCGGGGCCTTCTTGCGATAAATCCGTTTTCCGACCTTGTACGAGATCGTTTCATGATCCGATGCTGTTTTTAGTAAATTCCCGAGTTAATCGTAAAGTTTAGCTACGTTCGTTTCTCGGTTAATCGTTCAAATTTTTTTTACGATTTACTCGACGTTTTTTATTAAAAACGCGTTTTTTATGATTCTAACGAAAAATCTCGAATTAATCGTATAGTTTAGGCAATGTTCGGTGTCTCGTTTAACCGTTGCCGTTTTAAATGATTTCCTGGAGTAATTTTCGTGAAAACAGAGTTCTACGGTTTTTATTGTAAAACTCGAATGATAGGTCGGATCGAGACAAAACGGGAGACATTTTGACCGTGGTTCGGAACACGCCCGTGTCGAAGGACGTAAGAATTGAATCGGGGATGCGGGAGATCAAGAATCGGGATGGTCGGCTCGACGTACGGCGAACCGAGCCGGACCGGTATAGCTCGCAGGTCGGCGAACTGTCCGGGAAGCTTCTAGTTCGCCCAAAGGCAAACTAAGCCGGCTGGCTTAGTTAGCCGTTGGGCAAACTAGTCGGAACGAGACTAGTTCGCGTTTTACAGCGGTTTCGGTTTTTCGCGGTTTCGTGCTTATCTCGGACGATCGTGTGATCGACGTTTGTTTCATTTTTCCGAGATAAAGATCTTCCGAGTTTTTCGTGGATTCCATTTGTTCGAAATTTTCTTTTATAAAAGGATTCTTCGAGTTTTATAAAACGATTTCTTGAGTTTTATAAAATGATTTCTCGAGTTTTATAAAATGATTCTTCGAGTTTTATATAACGATTTCTCGAGTTTTATAAAACGATTCTCGAGTTTTATAAAACGATTCTTCGAGTTTTATAAAACGATTTCTCGAGTTTTATAAAACGATTCTCGAGTTTAATAAAACGATTCTTTGAGTTTTATGAAACGATCTCTTTTATATTTTTCCGGGGAGTTTTGGCTGTTGATTCCGTCATACCAATTTTGACCCCAACAGCCGAGTAGACATGCTTACACAACGAATAGAACTACGAGATGGCTTGATTCTTGAAAGGGGTACATAGTCACCTTGTCGAAAGACAAATTCAGAAATCCCCCTCTCGAAAAGAGGAGGGGGGGGAGTGGGTACATATAGAAATACTTGTATACTCTCACATTCTAAAATATTTGCCTTGTACTCAATATTTTTGAAACTTTTTCCACAGTAAAGACATCATCAAAAATCCGAAAAACTCTTTTAGCTTACAAACATCTTATGATACGGTCAGAAGACATCCATATATGAGCAAAATGTTTATCTTGCAAACCCATAAACGGAACCTCGAGAAAATTTTCTTGCCTCAAACAGATAAAACTCCAAACGCATTTTTTTGAAAAACTTCATCACATTAATTAGAACATCTTCGGAATCCATAGATATTCCGCAATACGTTACGAATTATTCAAAAAATAAGCCATACATCGCGTAAATCTTCGAAAATATGCTCCCAGTCTGTCTGCGACTATAAATTACAAACGTTCGTTGATTGGCCCCGCCGAGTACACTAGCCTTCCTAAACAAACACATTCATACCCATCCTAAGAGATTGGTTCTCATACATCCGACTAGGATATTAGCGTGTTATAAAATAAATCAAAAATTGTAGTCAGCACATCCAGACGACTTAAAAGTTGTCTCCGTAGAGATGTTTGACTGCGACCAGACAAGTCTTCTAAGCTGAAAACCTATTGCTGACTTTAAATAGGTACGGAGTCAGGTTAAAATCGCAACAGGCAAAACGAAGCCGAGCAAACATCCCTAACGAGCAACAAATAGAACGCATGATATCGAAAATATACGAGATCCTGAAAGCTTGTATCCTTTTTTATACCTAAACGCTCACGAAACTTTGAAATTTTTTCAAACATCCCTAACGAGCAACAAATAGAACGATCCACGAAAATAGTGAGATACGAGATGACAACTCGTATTCTTCCTTCTACACTTAAAAAAAATTCAAACATTCTTAAACCTCTTTTTAAAAGAAAAATAACAAAGAATAGTTCATATGAATGCCGTGAAACGGCAGGGATTCAAAGACACACACGGCCAGTCCCAATTACATAAAACACGTCCACATTCGGCCCCAATCCACACAACTCTAGAAACATAAGAAAAGCAATAAAAATGGAATATTTCCCACCAAAGGTTAAGTCCATCCAACATACATTCAGGGTTCGAGCTCAAAGTACCCAAACACAGATCGCCCGAACGAGCAATCGTTGATGTCTGCTTGGGCTGCTGGCTGATCCATCTCACCACTTCCGTCGGGTATCTCTGGTCAACCTTCCTCCGAGTCAAGAGACACAAAAATATGATCACACTGCTCCCAAATTCTCGCCACGATGATAGGAACTGCGGACTGCTTGTTCACCCTCTTATTCATGAGCTTTGCTGCTTGGCCGCCTCTACAGCCCCTAAAACTCAGTCGCAAAACGATCGCGAAAGTTTCTCATAACCTCAGCAACTTCTATCTTCCCTTGCCTGTAACCATGACGAGCTTTCGAGGCGGCATGCTCCTTATCACGACGAGAGTTCGCCAACAGTTCATCCTTCAACCGGTGATCTCGCTCTCGGCCGACTCCTTAGCACCGAAAGAGTTCGCAGACAACTCTTCCTTCAAACGAATTACCTTCTTTTCGGCCACCTAGGCCCCAAACTGGGCCATGAGAGCCTCAAGACAGCTCGCATCAAGGGCGTCGTTCATGATAAGGAGACCCTACAAGAACCCTTTCGGAGTTAGGAAGACCCTGGAAAGAATAACCAAAAAAATACAAGGACAAAAACTAACCTTATTGACCATCCTAGATGCCTTGATAAACTGTGATATCTCGGCCTCTGCCGGAGGCATTATTTCAAGGTCCACTTGATCACTGCCGCTTCCGCTGGTCTGGCAACAAGGAATTTTCTTCCCTAGTGACGTGCTTGTCTTTCAGAGACCCCGACTTCTCCCTAACCACAGGGATGTCGTGAGCTACAAACTCGTCCATACTTAACTCTGACTCTTCTTCCACAGAGATATCAGGTTGGAGACGGGAGTAGTGGTATGAACTCGTTTCGGAGAAAAGTATCCCCAAAAGAATGGACCACCACAAGGAGATCTCTAGCCGTGACAAGGTCTTCAGGCTGTGGTGGTGAAAGATTAGTTTATACAAAACAAAGAAAGAAAGCGCAAGATCAGAAATCTCCGAAAAAAAAACAAATCAATGGATGCCCAAAATACCCTTTATTACTCCATCTACTCCTAAAGATGAGGATATAGCTCTCCTCGACGGATGCACTGTCTATATTGATGAAAAAGAAGCTGCCTCTCTAAAAGTGTGGATTAGTAGAAATCCCCTGGATTATCGACATGTGCGGCCTCGGGGATAAGCGATATACGGCCAAAGACTGGAGTTATATGGAGTACAAGGTGCATTTTGGATGAAGAAACAGTAGCTGACAAGAATCAGCTAAGTCAGAGTCGACATAAGACCTTTTCTATTGAATGCTTGATAATGTCTGAGTAGTTCATCTTTTTATATAGGGTTCTATGTGGTATTGATAGATTAGTCTAAAAATAGGATTTCTAGAAGAACTAATATCCATTAATTAGAATAATTCTTAATGCATGTGATTTAGATTAGCTAACTAAATCATGAACTTAGGAGATAGACAACTACGACAGTAGGCTCTTTACCTGAATCATATTCTGACTGAGCTAGGGTTGCTATATGCATGCAAGAGCTGGGCGACCGTCTCTGGTGGATTATCAATTCGTCATAACCATCGATCGATATTGGTGTCTCACCATCGATCGACAGTCATATCTTAGGCGATTGATTCCTCGTGTATTATATTTACTTGCACCCTATCTGTTATAATCCATGTGCTCAACCCTAGATCTATCTATTTTCCGTATTTGCATAGCTTAAATCCAAATAATTTTCTTTTTACTTATACTTGATTTCCTATATAAGTATTTCACCTAACTTTACCATTAGAGCTGAAGAAATCTATTTTGTGCTTTCGCCCTCTGTGATTTTGATCCCTAAGTACTTCTTCTGATCTCTCTTGGCAAGAGTAGTTGTAGTTGTTTTCAAAGGGTAATTTTATAGAGTGGATTAGAGATTATAAAACCCTGAAACGTAGCCCTGTCAGAAGCCAAGACTTTGTAATCCTCTTTGGGTTATGTTTAGGTTTTATGTTTTACTAATGAGTTTAGGAAATCTATAAACCTATATATAGAGATGCAGGTTGTTGCATAAACGTCAGAGTTTTATAAGGTCATTGTGAGAGAGCATGAGTTTTCAGATAGTTTTTAAGCTAATAATAAGGATTGAGTTATTCTTATTAGATCTTGCTAAAGTTCATAATTTTTGGATTGATACAATAACTGGTATCAGAGGAAAACCATGGGAAAGATAACAACGTCAAGTTCTACGGCGAAAGTAAAAGATGGAGGTTCAGCGTCTATCAATTGTCCAATGCTCACATCAAGCAATTACATCGTCTGGTCTATCCGAATGAAAATACTTCTTAATGTACCTAAAGCATTGAATGTAACTGAGAACGATACAGACGAGATCGACAAGAATGATATCACTGTTTCCTTAATCGTTCAGTCTATAACTATAACGCTTGTACTAATATTGGGTGATTCACACAACAAAAAGAAGACGTGGGAAACAATCAAATCACATCATATGGGAGCTGACGGAGACAAGGAGGCTGGTTTACAAACCCTCACAACTGAGTTTGATCACTTAAGGATGAAGGATTCAGATATAATTGATGATTTTGTGGGAAAATATCATAAATTGTATTTAAATCAGCTGCAGTTGGAGCAAATATAGAAGAAGAAAAGTTAGTAAAATTTTTTTACAGAGTTTTCCAAAGAAAAAAAATATACATAAGTAGTAAGTTTTGGACCTTAAAACCACAAGCTTTGAGGACATCATTAGTCCTTTGAAATCTTATGAAGACAATATGTGAAGAAGAAGGAGAAAGACAAGATAATCAGAGCAAGCTCTTTGTTGGGGTCAAAAATGGTCGCGACAAAGTTTACATCCAAGCCCGTATCAAAAGAGAAAAGTTTGGTCGCTATGCAGCAACTGAGCACGTACACGCTCAGTCACTATGTAGAGACCGAGCTCAAGCCAAAGCTCGGTCACTACGTAGTGACCAAGCACGTACACGCTCGATCGTTACGTAACGACCAAGCTCAAGCCAAAGCTCGGTCGCAACGTAGCGTTTGAGCACATACACGCTCAGTCGCTACGTATCGACCGAGCTCAAGCCAAAGCTGGCTCGCTGCTACATAGAGACAGAGCACGTACACGCTCGGTCGCTTCGTAGTGACTGAGCTCAAGCCGAAGCTCGGTCGCTATATAGCGACCAAGCACGTACACGCATGGTCGCTACGTAGCGACTGAGCTCAAGCCAAAGCTCGGTTGCTACATAGAGACCGAGCAAGTACATGCTCGGTCACTACGCAGCGACCGAGCTCAAGCCAGAGCTTGGTCACTACATAGCGACCGAGCTCAAGCCAAAGCTCGGCCGCTACATCGAGACAAAACTCAAGCCAAAGCTCAGCCGCTAGATAGCGACCGAGCTCAAGCCAAAGCTCGGTTACTATGTAGTGACTGAGCACGTAAACGCTCGATCACTATATAGTGACCGAGCTCAAGCCAAAACTTGGTCGCAACGTAGCGACCAAACACGTACACGCTCGGTCGCTACGTAGTGACCAAACACGTACACGCGTACACGTGCTCGGTCGCTACGTAGTGACCGAGCTTTGGCTTGAGCTCAGTCGCTACGTTGCGACCAAGCTTTGGCTTTAGCTCGGTTACTACGTAGTGACCGAGATTTGGCTTAAGCTCTGTCGATACGTTGCCACCAAGCACGTACACGCTCGGTCGCTACGTAGAAACCAAGCTTAAGCCAAAGATTTGTTGCTACGTTGTTACCGTCTCGGCCGCTACATAGCGACCAAGCTCAAGCCAAAGCTCGGTTGCAACGTAGCATCGGAGCACGTACACGCTCAGTCGCTACGTAGCGACCGAGCTCAAGCCAAAGTTCGGTCGCTGCTACATAGCGGCAGAGCATGTACACGCTCGGTCGCTTCGTTGTGACCGAGCTCAAGCCAAAGCTCGGTCGCTATGTAGCGACCGAGCACGTACACGCTTTGTCGCTACGTAGCGACTGAGCTCAAGCCAAAGCTCGGTCGCTACGTAGAGACCGAGCAAGAACATGCTCGGTCGCTACGCAGCGACCGAGCTCAAGCCAGAGCTTGGTCACTATATGGCGACCGAGCTCAAGCCAAAGCTCGGCCCCTACATAGCGACCAAACTAAAGCCAAAGCTCAGCCGCTACATAGCGACCGAGCTCAAGCCAATGCTCGGTTACTATGTAGCAACCGAGCACGTACACGCTCGGTCACTACATAGCGACCGAGCTCAAGCCAAAACTTGGTCGCAACGTAGCGACCAAACACGTACACGCTCGGTCGCTACGTAGTGACCGAGCACGTACACGCGTACACGTGCTCGGTCGCTACGTAGTGACCGAGCTTTGGCTTGAGCTCAGTCGCTACGTTGCGACCAAGCTTTGGCTTGAGCTCGGTCACTACGTAGTGACCGAGATTTGGCTTAAACTCTGTCGCTACGTTGCCACCAAGCACGTACTTGCTCGGTCGCTACGTAGAAACCAAGCTCAAGCCAAAGATTGGTTGCTACATTGTGACCGTCTCGGTCACTACAAAGCTCTGTCGCTACGTAGCCAGCGAGCTCAAGTCAAAGCTCCATTGCTACGTAGCGACTGAGCACGTACACGGTCGGTTGCTATGTAACGACCGAGCTCAAGACAAAGCTCAGTCGCTACGTAGAGACAGAGCAAGTACACGCTCGGTCTCCACGTAGGGACAGAGCTCAAGCCAAATCTCGGTCACTACATAGTGAAAAAGCTCAAGCCAAAGCTTGCTCGCTATGTAGCGACCGAGCTCAAGCCAAAGCTCGGTCACTACGTAGCGACTGAGCACGTACACGCTCGGTCGGCACATAGCGACCGAGATCAAGACAAAGCTTGGTCGCTACATAATAACCGATCACGTACATGCTTGGTCGTTATGTGATGACCGAGCTCAAGCCAAAGGTCGGTCGTTACGTAGCAACTGAACTCAAGCTAAAGCTAGGTCGCTACGTAGAGACCGAGCACGTACACGCTCGGTCTCTATGTGGCGACCGAGCACGTACACGCTCGGTCGCTATGTAGCGCCGAGCACGTACATACTCGGTCCCTATGTAGTGACCGAGTTCAAGCCAAAGCTCGGTCGCTACGTAGCTACTGAGCTCAAGCAAAAGCTCGGTCGCTACGTAGAGACTGAGGATGTATAGGCTCGGTCAGTATGTAGCGACCTAGTTCAAGCCAAAGCTCGGTGGCTACATAACGACCGAGCACGTACATGCTCGGTCGCTATGAAGTGACCGAGCCCAAGCTAAAGCTCGGTCGTTACGTAGCGACTGAACTCAAGCCATAAAGACTGAGTACCTACACACTTGATCGCTATGTAGTGACTGATCTCAAGCCAAAGCTCGGTCACTACGTAGCGACCGAACAGGTACACGCTCGGTCGGGCATATCGACCGAGCTCAAGCATAAGATCTCTCGCTACGTAGAGACCGAGCTCAAGCCAAAGCTCGGTCACTACATACCAACTGAGCACGTAGCGACTGAGCTTTGCCTTGAGCTCGGTCAATACGTAGCGACCGAGCACGTACACGCTCGGTCGTTACGTAGCGACAAATTTTAAGTTAAAGCTTGGTCGCTATGTAGCGACCGAGGACGTACATGCTCGGTCGCTACGTAGAAACCAAGCTCAAGCCAAAGATTTGTTGCTACATAGTGACCAAGTACATACTCGCTCGGTCGCTACGTAGTGACCTAGATCAAGCCAAAGGTCTGTCGCTACGTAGCCACCGAGATCAAGCCAAAGCTCCATTCCTACATAGCGACTAAGCACGTAAACGCTCGGTCGCTACGTAACGACCGAGCTCAAGTTAAAGCTAGGTCGCTACATAGAGACAGAGCAAGTACAGGCTCGGTCTCTACGTAGCTATAGAGCTCAAGCCCAAGCTCGGTCACTACATAGCGACTGAGCACGTACACGCTCGGTCACTACATAGAGACTGAGGATGTACACGCTCGGTCAGTACGTAGCGACCGAGTTCAAGACAAAGCTCGGTCGCTACATAACGACCAAGCACATACATGCTCGGTTGCTATGAAGTGACCGAGCTCAAGCCAAAGCTCGGTCGTTATGTAGCAACTGAACTCAAGCCATAGGGACCGAGGACGTACACGCTCAGTCGCTATGTAGTAACCGATCTCAAGCCAAAGCTCGGTCGCTATGTAGCGACCGAGCTCAATCCAAAGCTCGGTCTCTACATAGCCACCGAGCACGTACACCCTCGGTCTCTACATAACGACCATGCTTTATCGAGCACGTACATGCTTGGTCGCTACGTAGTGACCAGAGTCAAGCCAAAGATTTCTCGCTACGTAGTAACCGAGTACATACACGCTTGGTGGCTACGTAGCGACCGAGCTCAAGCCAAAGCTCCGTCGCTACGTAGTGACTAAGCAATTACACGCTCGGTCGCTACGTAGCGACTGAGCTCAAGTCAAAGCTCGGTCGCTACGTAGCGACTGAGCTCAAGCCAAAGCTTGGTCGCTACGTAATGACCAAGCACGTACACGCTCGGTTGCTAAGTAGTGACCGAGCTCAAGCCAAAACTCGGTCACTACATAGCGACTAAACACGTACACGCTTGGTCGCTTTGTAGCGACCGAGCTCACTCCAAAGCTTGGTTGCTATGTAGCAACTGAGCATGTACACGCTTGGTCGCTATGTAGTGACCAAGCTAAACACGAATCCATACGCTCTCATCTACTCTTCGATGCAATCTCCCGAAGGCCACAACTGAACTACCACTCTTTCCTTATCCATCGGAGTTATCGTTCAGAATTTACGATAAAAACCGTGGAAAGTTTGTTTTTATTGAAAAGAAACCGTACAAACGTTTCGAGTCAAACATGGCCCAAAGAGGCCTAAAAACGCTACTAGAAGCCCACTACCGGTTTTTTATTAAAAAAATACCATAGATTTTTTTATCTATGACCTGCAAGAGAAAGTAAATGTCAAGTTTTCGCAGATAAACGTGAAAATTTGGAAGATAATCGTGAAGATCGGGAAAATTGAAAAATCTCTATTTTTGTGCTATGACGGCTTAAGGACAGCAGTGGAAAGCTTAAACCAACTTTGGAGGGAGTATATAAGGAGTTCAAGGCGAGAGAGAGCACTGCAGTTTGAACATGAAAGAACCAAAGCATCGCTTCAAGGAAAATTACATTGGCTTCAACCTGCCAATGAATCAGTTCGCAAAGAGAGGGACGCCCTGCAAGAAGAAGTGAATGCGCTTCGCGAAGAACTGAAACAGTTATCGATCGATAACCCACCCTGCACATCTACCGATATTAGAGCACCACAGTTCTGTACCAGAGAAGAACTTGAGAAAATAACAGGAGATATCTACAAAGCTATTGAAGACTGTGGAGACGAAGCATACATATTACTCGACAAGATGTGGTTCCCAGTATAGAGTGACGTTCAAGGATTGGAATTCACCACATAATGAATTCAGAAGGAGATCAAAAACATTCAGAGACAGCTCGCAAACCGACCTGAACCATCCGCATCGATCGACGTGCCATTCAGCCCATCTACTGATAGGAATCCCTTCAAATCGACCGACAGAACTACACCAAGATCGGGCGATAGTACCTCTTCCCGTGTGAAAACCACCCAACACCTCGACACCATGCAGCTGAGTATTGATCTAGAACAAACCTACAGCAAGATTGGACAACATGAGTTCAGCATTGCAAGCCTTGAGGAGTGGCAACAAAGAATCCAAGCTGAGGTCCAAGAGTTGCAAGCTAGTATGACCAGAAGCGAGAAAGCCACAAGAAGCTTCTTAACTTCATGTTTCCTAACAAGTACATGCAACTCACCTCACTAGCCACCATACCTTCATAGTCAAGCTAAATTACTTTAACTAAGCGCTGAGTGGGAGGCAACCAACTATTAGGTATTTTCCTACTTAGTTTTATATTATTTTAAGTTTTTACTTTCGTTTTATTAGTTTCATAAGAGATGCTACACGATCACTCGACATAGACCTATCCATGACGATCGACGAAGGAGAGTCACCATCGATCGATACGAATTTCGGTCACGTATATCTTTCAAAATTTTTGATATCAGCTATACATTATTTATTTATGCCCTAACTCCGACTGGCTATACACTAAGGACAGTGTATGATTTAAGTCAGGGGGAGTGGAGATTACTGATGCTACTTTACCTTTCGATCTCATTAAATGTTTTCAAAATTGGTTTTATTGAGTCAAGTAGGGGACAAAAATATTTCAAAACTTTTACTTTTTATCTAACCATTCTTTAGCACCATTCTTAGAATTGTTGATTGCATAAAGGTATTTTCCTAAGTAATACAACTGAACCTCTTAGTTGAGAGAGTAATTCACTCCTTAGGGTAATTTGAGTGATATCAATTTTGCAGCTTCTCATGCTTCACCTCTTGCCAAAAGTCAACATCCATAATGGCATGCACATGGTGGTTAGTAGCAAACTCTCCCATTCCTTTTGCTAAAGCTTCTTGCTTCTTTAGTGCTTCTCCTGTCTGAACCACCTGATTCTCTAATTTCTTCACATAGGTGCTTAAGGCATCAAGCTTTGTGTTGAGGTTGGTGTAGACAGAGTCCATCTTTCCATTGAAGTCCATCTGAAGCTTCTGCTGACTCTCAAGAACCTTGTCTAGCATCTCTTCTAGTTTACTGTCTTGGGTGGGTGGGGGTGGATTTGAGTAGAATGAGTTTCCATAACTCATGTTGATTTTGAGGTTGCTGCTGCTGTATTTGGTAGGCTTCTGTGAACTCTGGTTGAAGTTGTTTTTCTGTCCTGTGAAGTTTCTGTATCCTCCTTGGTTACCAGACCTCTGAAATCCAGCTCCACTGATCCAGTTCACATCTTCTTCTGTGTATTCCTCTTAAGCTGCAGTTTTTGCATCCTCCACTGAGCAAATCTGTTTGTTTAGTAACTTATGAACATTATCCAGCTGTGCTTGCACTTCATTAATTTATTCCTTCCCAAGGAATGATGTAGCTTTTGTCTTCACAGTGTTCTTTGTGATGTTGCTTGAAGCTAGGTTATCAATTAACTTCACAGCTTCTTGCGGATTCCTGGTGGTGAAGTTGCCTTCACTAGCTGTGTCTAGAGCCATCTGATACTTCAAAGTGATGCCTCTGTAGAAAGTACAGAGCAGTTGCACTTTGTTGAATCCGTGGTGTGGACAATCTCGCTGGTAGGATTTGAATATGTTCCATGTATCTTCAAATGATTCTCCAGGATCATGAGTGAATGCAGCAATTTTTCTCCTCCATTCTTCAGCGCGTGAGTCATCAAAGAAGTTACGCAGGAATGCGTTTTTGATGTCGCTCCAGGTTGTGAGAGAACCTGGTGGTAGTTGTCTCAGCCACTGAAAAGCTTCTCCAGATAGAGAGTATTTGAAAAGCTTGCAGAGAAGATAGTCTTGAGGGACTCCATTGGATTTTATGACAGTTTTGAGATCCTCAAACCTCTCCAGATGGTCCATAGGATGCTCATGGGACAACCCACAGAATGGTATTTGTCCTACAAGTGTGTAGTACTGCGGCTTGAGCTCGAAATCTCCTCTCTGAATAGTAGGAGGGCGGATGGATGATCGGTTGGTATAGAACTGATCCGGACGGTTGTAGTCAGCCAAAGTTCTAGCTCTGTTAGCCTCTTCTACAGGTTGAATGAGGTCTGTAGGTGTAGTTTCTTTCTCAGGAATGATTTCCTTCTAAGCATTCAGCTTCTGACCTGCTACATTATGCAAGTGACCATCTTGATCACGCAGGTCTCCATTCTCATCAGTAGTGAGAATAATAGTCGCTACCATGTCTCGCTGGTAAGTATCAATCGAATTAAGATGAGGTATATCGATCGATGTCGGATGAAATATTTTGGTCGACAAACGGTTGTTGATATCGGTCGATGGAAAGGTGCGAGTATCAGTCGACGAAGAAGGTGTCTCGGTCGACTATGGTAAGCGAGTGTCGGTCGACGAAAGGTTGTTGATGTCGATCGATGCGGAACATAAGTCTCTGTGGATGCTACGTTCCAAACTGTGGGGGTCTTCTGAGTACACAAGTTGGTTGTTCTTGTTGCTTCTAGTACTGCTGGGCATGTACGTGAAAAAGACAAGAAAAAATTTTTGTGTCAGGAGATGATTAAGCAGTAACAGGTAACCTACACCTAATCAGATTAAATCTAATGGCGATCGAAGTTCCCCAGCAACAGCGCCAAATTTGATATCACTCAAATTACCCTAAGGAGTGAATTACTCTCTCAAATAAGAGGTTCAGTTGTAGTACTTAGGGATCGAACCACAAGGAACAAAGGAACACAAAAGATAAAATCCTTAGTGATTATGCTAGGTTGATTAAGTTTAAAAGTAAATTGCAGTTGTGACCAATGGTGAGTTACTCAAGAGAATTGGTTTAGGTTTTAAAAAATAAAAGAGAGTAGTTAGATTTAAGGTTGCTATTCAGATAATCAGGATTATAATGCTACAGGTGTCTTAATAAGTTTCTTTCAAGATATTAAAGAACTTCAACTCATAGATAAGTCTATTAGCAATCGCTATTTAGACTCGTCCATTGATCTGACTGCCAGCATATCGACCGATGTTTTGCCAGCAATATCGGACGATATAGGTTGCCGTCGATTGATTACTCTATAGGAGTATCGATCGATATAGCTTCAGATCGAATTGAATATGTGTTCACCAAGATCATAGACCGGCTCTCGTTTGTCCCTAGAGGATCTCAGCTTATGCTAGATGATTTCATGATGATGATTAACAAGTTAAATCTTTCCATGATCATACTCTAGTTAGCTACTCTAGAGTAAGCATTAGGGTTCATCAGGATAATGAATATCACAACTCAGTAATCCATAGTTGGGGCTAATCCCTCATAACTATTTGAACCCCAAATCAAACAAGTGAATCTACTCAGACATGGCTAAGTGATTCATAGCATCAAGGTAATAATAGAAATTCATAAGATTAGAAGATTGAACACTTGGTTACTTTGAACAACATATCTCTTTATATGTTCTTCTAAATCTTGAACTCTATAACCTTATGATGAAAATGAGAATAAGATGAAAAGAATACTTTTATAAATCAAAGAACTATGAGTATTAAGAAGCATAAAAGGCACAAAAGCTCGTCTAGCCAAAACACATATGCATAACTATAAATATGAGTTCCATTTGGTTAAAAACTCGTCAGGGGCAATCTTGTAATATTGAGAGAACTTGGGCTTCAAGTCGGTCGAGTCAAACCCTTTCTTCACGCTCGATATCGATCGATGGTACAAGGCGTACATCGACCAATGGAGTATCTCGATTCGTCATCTTCTACGGAAGCATCGTTGATCGATTACACATGATGCGTATCGATCGATATGTATCTCTGGATATCGACCTTGTTGTCTGATCTTCATAGTTATCTCGGGAAAACTCTCCTTTAAGCTCCATAAGGGAATCTAAATCATCACTTTACTCCAAAATTCTCCTGAACCTGAAAACATACCTAATAGACTCCAAAACATATATATTATATATTGTAAAATCATCTCAATACCATTGTTAAAAGTGGGTTAAAACCAAGGTAGATCACTCTCCATCTCCTTCCTCTCCTGTCGGATCTCTTCCCTTCTCCTCGGCGCAAGTCGCCATGAGAGCAAGCCAAGCCGCTGGTGCGTGTGGTGGTGGTGTTCGTCCAAGTGGTGATGGTTGTGGTAGCGTGTGGTGGTGGTGACCGGATCGCGTCCTCTTCTTTTTCTTGTTCCAGATCCACATCTTGTTTTCAAGATGCAGATCTCCAGATCTTGTTTTTCAGATCCTGATCTCAAGAACTCAGATCTATTCTTAAGGTAAGGTGATTCGAACCCATTTTTCTCTCATTTTCTCTATACTTCTTCCTGTTGGAATTAGGGTTGGTTAGACCTTGTTTGGAAGTTAGGTTGATAGATCATAAAGGATGCTAGGATGATAGATGAATGAATCATGATGCATAAGAACCTTCACACTGCTAAATGGGACTTAATGGACTGCCTTGTGTTGATGTGGTTAATGATTGATGATGAATGTTTGTGTGATTGGTTTGTGTCTCGTGTGATGATTGTGAATGAAAGTTAGGTTGCTAGAAAGAAATAAAGGCTTGGATTTAAAGTATTGCATAATTGGTATCTAAGGTTATAGAGTACAAGTGATACGTGAATGTTAGGCGTATGTAAATGAGATGTCATTTGACTTCAGTGTTTATGAATGAGAATGTGATGTGTGGTGTATGACACATCGATTATGGGTGGCATCTAGAGTTGTGTATCAGTATTAGTATAGACGTATGAATTAAAAGGAACGAGAATGAGAATGAGAATGAGAATGAGAATGAGAATGAGAATGAGAATAAGAATGTAAATGATGATGAGAAAGTGAATGAGATAAAAGGAATGAGAAAGTGATTGAGAATGAGAACATGAATGAGGATGGAAAGATGATTGCGTCAATGAACTTGTTTGTAGTCATGTTTGGACCACCGAGAACGGGTGGGCGTCTAGAGTCTAGGAATTGTTAACCTTCGGGATGGATCGTATTTCCTTGAAAGATTGTGTCCGCCGACTCCTGGGACTAGTAAGGGAAACATAGGATTGTCTAATTGAGTAGAAACGTGCCCGTAACTCCCTTTCGCTAACCCCGGTCGGACGCCGAGGGATCGGGTTGTTCCATTGGTGATAAATGTAGAAGAAGCATTAAAGCCGAGGAGGCAAACACAGCCATTGTCGCAGTGGTGGTGGAGTGGTGTCTCCAGTTAATTGTGGTGCGGTGGTGGTGGTCGTGCAGTGGAGATGCGAGCAGCATGGTCGTGGTGTGTTGAGTGCGGCAGAGAGTGAAGAAGACTGTAGTTTGGTGGCTGTATTAGATTATGTTTGGGTTAATTAGTAAACCAATTTGTAATTGTAAACCAATGTAATTGTAAACTATTTAACCCAAAATTCATTTTATAAAAATACCAATTTTTTTTTATTTTTTATCAACTAAAATGTGTTAATTACAAATTAATTTCTGTTTTATGTTATTTAAAAGTAAATTAAATGTATTTCTGTATAATTTATAATATATATATATACAATTATAACCGCCCATGGGTAATTTACTGTTTTTAAAACTATTTGATCAGTGTCATTATTTTCAATAAGATAATACTATTTAAAAACATTATATGAACTGCACAAAATATAAAATACAGTTAAAAGTAATTTATTTGAGACATTAATTTGTAAATTGATTTCTTACTGAATAATAAGAATTATTTTAATGTAAATAAATTTAGATACAATTAATCTTATAATATTAATTTCCCTTTATTTTACAGTCTAAATAATTCATTGAAATTTTATGATAATTTACCTAATATCTTTTTTTAAAACACACATCTAAACAAAATTAACCCACTGTTTTTATCTTGATACTTTTTTGAATTTATAATATTAAAATTCACAACTTTTGTTTGATTTTTAGTAAGCCATAATGAATTTTCCAGCAATACCTAATTAAATTTCAGTTACACAAAAAATAAATAAAACCAAGGTCCCTGATAAATAGTTTTATCGTCGAACTCAATTGTTGTGATGAATAATGAAAAATTGTTGATTCAGCAAAGGAAACATTAATTAAAGAAAAGTGCTTAAGACTGGAAAACAGGTAAACTTTTTTTGTCGGGCTAAAATTTGATTCTTGTCCCTTTAGCCTCCTTTGACTCAACTGAAAATTCACTGCATGTGAGTGTAGTTATGGACTTTCCGTGAGAATAATTGTGTTAAATAATAAAAGTTCTGAATTGTTGTAAAAAAAAATTATATGAAGAATCGTAGAGAACAAAAATGATAATGGAGATGATAAGAAAAATGAAATTAGTAAATCAAGATTTACATAAGAAAATACGGTTGAAATTTTGATCATTCAACACTGAACGTGAATGTGCTATTAGAGAAAAATTAGGTTGAAGTTGCTAAAAATTAGGGATGAGCAATTTTGTTTTAATCAATTTTTTTTATTTTTAAATACATTTTCCATTTGTCAAAATTTAATTTTTTGAGAGATTTGTGTTTTAGTATATAAATAATATATATAATTCAGAGGCACTGAAAATGTGTTATTATAAACAATGTTGCAACCTGATTAAAATGCCATAGAAATCTACATAATAGCACAAATCAAATGCTATAAATGATTGTCGTATAGCTGAAGATTAACACTACAATATCTCTATTTAACATAACACACGAAAAACACTATCATAACGAGGGGGTCAGTTATAGCTGCAGCTGTCACGGCGTTCTTCGAAACGTTACGAAAACGATATGGTAGCACATTCTCGACGCTACTAATGCCGATATTTCTTGTAGTGACAATAAGAATTAATAAAATTCTGGGATAGATGTTAAAAAAAAATGATTGTTTTGGTACTATATGTATTTTTACATGGCTAATCGTATGTTGATGTATCTAGAATAACATCACATAACACATACTGGTTAAAATTCTGTGATAACTGATTATATTGGTTTAAATATTATGATAACTAACAAAAAAAAAAAAAAATTTACATCCAATGGTTATTATATTACTTAATTTGGATAATCTGGGTAACCAGACCCGAATAAACAACCAATGTAACAAAGCTCCCTATGAAAAGATCTCGCAATCTCAGTTAAAGAATCTGAAATTTTGTTTTGTACTTTTTGGGATATGAGATATCTTAACGTCCGAGAAGCATATCAGTAGCGTCTTGATTTCCTCAATTTTCGTTGCAAAACTTGGCCATACTTGAGAATCTTTTATCATCGCAATCAAATCTTTACATATGTCTCAAAGCTCTGACGTGGAAAATGTTGTAGCTTGCTCTTTATTGCCTATCTCAGTGCTTGCATTAAAGTAGTCTCTCGCCTTCTTAAGTTTCGCATCCCCATAAATTCAATTTTCCTCTGCTATCTTTCTAAACTCATCTGCAACCACTGAAATGTTCTGTGGAGGTCCATAAACCATCCAAATAGATATTCTCCAATCTTGTTAAGTGAGATTCGGCCCTATTGTGCTTATGTGGAGCATGAGGCACCAACTCATTTGCATTAAATCATGCTTGACATTCACTTTCCGCGTATCTGACTAATCACCAACGAATATGTTTTTAACAAAATATGTTCAACATAATGTATAAAGCGTTTTTCAAAGACTTACAATTCATGTAGTTTATACCTTCTTTTTGGTAGGATACAAAGTTGTACACTGGCTTTGTTTGAACATTTTATCAATATTCACTCTAAGTCCATGCACTATTTGTTATTAGTTATATTAATTTCATTATTACTACAAAAATTTCTAGTGTTATTCTATATTTGTATTATTAATATAATCATAGAAAGGACAAAGTTCAAGCTCCATATTTTACTAATATATTAGTGGTTGGCTTGTCTTACGGGCGGGATATAATGAATTTATTATCTGAGTTAAATTATTTTTCCTAGTTATTGTGTTTGTTTGATAGGTTATCGTATGGAACTAATGATTTCGTGAATGTTTTCAAGTTTATAAAATTATGACTGTGAAAAAGAGATTGGCGAAAGACTATTGGAATATGAATTTGATGTGTTATCAGCGAGATTGCATGATCACGAAAGTGAATTATTTTATAAAATACTGATCAACTTAAATTGTGCATATTAAAAGACATTTCGAGATAACGAAACAGTTGTCGATGTGACCCGATTACCTATTTGACCAATTACTTATTTCAGATCATATACATTACAAACTTTATTGATTTTACAAATATCATTATGTCTTCTGTGTGACTTGTTTCCAAAGGAAACCTTTACAATTATTATATCATGGTGTCACTTCTAAAAGTGTAAGGTCACATAGTTTATAAGGATCAACAAAATACACATATGGCCTATTACTCATACATATTGTATACAACATATTTTTTTTTTCTTTTGTTTCCTACTTTCCTAGCATGAAATCCAGGTTCATTCAGTAAATAATTATTGTATTCAAATTCAATGAATCTAAATGATAAAATGGTATATAAGAAAAAAAATTTTTAGAAAATACCAGTAGTTGTACAATGAATATTTTTTCATTATCAACCTTAATTGTTTTTTTTTTCTTATCAACCATAACGCAAGATAAACATTACAAAAATCTGATTCAAATAAATAGGCATTTTTCGATAAGCACATTGGTTGGTCTCTCAATCTATATACAATAGAATCTAAATAATTAATATTGATGAGACTTTGAAATTTTATTTATATAAAAATATTAGTGTACAAATGTTTCCTTGTTTAGATTTCTTATTTTAAAACATATTTACTATAAGATAAACTAATATATTAATTTTATTATGTTATTTAGTGTATATAATATATATATATATTTCATACAATTTAAATTTGGTTTTAGATATAATATTACTAAATCTCATAAAAAATATATTAAGTGTTAAGAAAATATAACAATAATTCCATTGTGAATACAAACAAACAATATAATTATAGGTTCTAACATATAAGATATGTATACTTATAAATAAATATATTAAAATATCAAATTTATTAATTATGTTTTATTTTTAAAATATGTTGTATTTTCTAATCTATGATGTAATTTTATATAATTTTTGATTTCTTCTCACATATAAATCTTAAAATATTATTAATAAAAAAATTCTTATATGGCCTCAAAAAATTCAACAAATGATAGTATGACAAATGTCATTTTTCCTCTATGGAGAAAAAAACCCTACTTTATTATATAAGATATTAAATAATTAACAAAAGTCAAGATTAGTATTTAGTACGAAACTAATGTATTATAAATACATTATATATATAAACATTTAATAATATTAATATTTTCACATGTAAAGGGCATTTATATTTTTGTAAATATTATGAAAAGTTTTTCAAAGAACATCTTATGGAAGTTTAATATCGGAATGAAACTCTTATAAAGTAATGAAAAAATCATACTAAGTATTCAAAATAAAAATCATCTTAAATTCATTAAAAGTCTTACAATTTTATTACATTTCTATATAATCTATATAAAAAAAAGAAATACAGTCAAAGCAACCAAAATTGTAGAAAAGAGGAAACATAAACAGTTATTTTTTTTCCTTAGAATGAAAGTGAATATTAGAAAAGTTGGATTGACAACTATTTGCAGTCTTTCTTTGTTATAAATTTGTTTCCTTACAAGGTATTCAATGGTTATCCCATTATATGTAGACCTATTAAATAGAAACCCAATATTTCAAAGATTTATCGGACACATGTCAGAACTTTATAACGGTGAAATTATCTTTTTGTAATATAAAAGCACACAACTTCTTGAAATAAAATATAGATATCTTCTGTCATTACATATAATCTCTCTCTTTCAGTCTGAATCTCTGCAAGAGTAAAATTTGTAATGTCGGAGGGAAGTAGAACCGCTGATGGCGATAGAACTCTCATTAAGCAGCGAGAAACTTCTCGACTCAGCTCTTTTCTCAATGAATTTCCCGCGAGTACTAATGTTCTTGTTGTCGAACCCAATTTTGTCACTTTACTTAAGATGAAAAAACTCATGGTCAAATACGGATATCAAGGTATCTCTTTCTCCCTCTCTCACAGATAGATTGTGCTATTAGGATTAGGGTTTATACTGATATGTTTCTTTGTTACCCAGTGACGGTTTATGCGGATGCAGAATCAGCTCTTGCATTTTTGAGAAACTGTGAACATGAAATTAATCTCGTTATCTGGGATTTTCATATGCCTGTAATTAATGGAATCGAAGCTCTCAAAATCATTTGTACAAAGATGGATCTTCCTGTCGTAAGTATGTAAATTGAAGATTTTGATTTCTTTTAATTCGTATTAAATTAACCAAATCTCTTTTAGTTACATTAAAAAAATAATTATCTATTTCATCTTTGTGTAGTTATGTCTGATGATGACCGAATAACATCAGTAATGAAAGCAACAGTTCATGGTGCATGCAACTATGTTATGAAACCGGTTAGAAAGGAGATCATAGCTACCATATGGCAACACATTGTACGTAAAAGGATGATGTCTAAACTAGATTTAATTCCACCTGTTCAATTAAATGTGATTCATAATCAAGACAGTTTCAAGCAAGACAAAGATGGCTGCCTGCCCCTGGACCAAGGTAATAGTGAACAAAATGTCAATATGATAGGAGAAAATCTACCAATCCAATCAGATTTGGTTCAGAGTAACGGTTTATACCAAGACAGAAATGATTCATGGACCACAAGTCCATACAACGGTGAACAAAACATCAATGAAAAAGAAGGAAAACAACTGAAAAAACGGATGGCGTGGACTAAAGATCTTCAAGAGAAATTTCTCAAAGCCGTTGATGATCTTGGCGGTGCAAAAAGTAATATAACTACTAGTCTTAATCTCTGTTGTATCAGTTATTTATTATTTTCCTTTATTTTTTCCAAATCATATTTTGAATGAAAATGTAGAAGCTAATCCCAAGCCACTTCTCAAAATGCTGGAAGACATGGACATCAAAGGGCTCACTAGAAGAAATGTGTGTAGTCATCTGCAGGTTAAAAGCCAAAACTTTATCGATTCCTGTGTGACCATTAAATCTATGATTTTCCGCATATAAGTAACGCAAAATCTATATTAATTATATTTTTTGTGCAGAAATATCGTCTTAGTCTTCAGGGAAAACAAACCACTCAACAGATGCAAAAGTTTGGTTGCTCCAGTGCATGTACAACTTCACCTCTCTTAGGTTTGAACAATGTTCACACTGCAACATCACCTCTTATAAATGGTGGAGCCTCATACCTGGTCCAAGAGAATCAGTATCAAAATGGCTACATGGAAGTAAACAACAACAGCACTGCATCATCGTCCCTTATGAATGGTCGAGCCACTTACCCTTTCCAAGACAATCAGTATCAAAATGGCTACATGGAAGTTAACAACAGCTATGCGGCATCATCGTCCCTTTTGAATGGTCGAGTTACTTACCCGGTCCATGAAAATCAGTATCAAAATGGCTACATGGAAATGAAAAACAACCAAACTGCATCATCGTCCCTTATTAATGGTCGCGCTACTTACCCAGTCCATGACAGTCAGTATCAAAATGGCTACATGGGAGTGAACAACAACCAGGTCATGACCAATACTATGCCTTGTTTACCTTATTATGTTGAACATGATTACCATTTCAAGAAGCAGAAGCTTGAACAACAACAAAAATATATGCTTTCTAATCAACTAAATCCTGAAAAGGCTTCCAACATCGATATACTAGAGGATCTCGAACTGGCAGATACTATGCCTCATTTTCCCTATGATCTTGACCATGGAAACTATCTCCAGCAGCAGCAACAACAACAACTTCCTCATCAATTGAATAACGTGAGTAACAATGAACCGGAACCAGCTTCCGGAAATGGTGTCGAGGAGATTTATCCAAGTTTACAGTATGACCCAAACAAATCCTTTTTCAACGGGTATAATTACAATTTATAATTTGGCTGAGTCTGTAACTATAGAAGTTTCTTTTAGTTTTCATGATTGTGAGAGAATCATCAGTGACATGAAGGAAATGAAGGAAAGAACAAGAACATGCATGTGACTTGCTTTGTGAGTCGCAAGAAGATTATTTACCTGTTTTTTCTATTGAACTCATTTCAAATATTGTCAGTAATAATATGCATATCAATAAAACAATATCAATGTATTTCATATTTATATAAATGTTTTATTTTATGGATAATTATGTTTTATAATAAATTATTTGATTCCAAGTTTTTATAAGCTAAATGCTCGTGAGTTAATTAATTCATAACACTGGTAAATTTAGTTAAAGAGATCCAATAAAATGCCATAGATCAGATGCAGTTATTAGAGTTAAATATATTTTCTTGTTGTTTATTAAATCCGTATCGGATTTTAAAGTTTACAAATATTTCACTCAGATGATTAAATGATAATGAAATCTTAGAAAAAATGGTATATATTTGCATCAGTTTCTCTCTCTTTTTAGCTGTAGCATTTTCATTTAGGTCTAGTGGGTTGTTATCGTTTCCACATGCCCTCAGCGTTTTAGAGGTCGATCTGTAAAGATAGTGTTTTAGAAGTCGATCTTTGAAGGAAAAGAGGATTTTTAAAAAAAATAGCTAGTATAGTTCTTTAAAGATTTTATTGGATTAATAAGGGCAAGAAATACTAGGAGTGGCTTCTCCCCTCTACACGCGAAATCTGAAGAATTCGTTTTTGCTATAGAATGCATGAAGATTCTCTGACAATTTATATGACATTTGCGACATATTTTTATTATTTAGTGAAAATGGTTTTAGAGCCAGAAAATTGACCCGCATTTGCAACTTATCTAGAAGAAATTTGCAGATGAAGGAAAGTTCGAATACTTTCCTGATTACGCACGTTACCAGAAAATCAAAACGTAAGGGAAAACAATATTGCACGTGGTGCTCACAAACAACTGTCCCATTTAGTCTTTATTGACACATTTGTATGTTTTGTTAGTACAGTATTAATCAAATATGTTTATGTGGATGAAAAAAAATAATTTACTATTAATAGTGTGAATTATAGTGGAACGAATTGTTTCTTCCGCTGTGGGTACAGATTAAAATGTGTCGTCCATCTACTTATGATCTCATTCTCATCTGTTTTCCATCTATGTTTGACCCAGTTATCATAATGGAATCTTTAGAGGAAAACAACATACACAGAAAAAATTAAATCAGAAAAATAGACTTGGTGTTTAAAATGCAGAGGTTAACAAGTTTACCATTGTCATTTTATTAGGAGAAAGTGAGATATCTAACTCTCTGGAGCTAATCTGTCTATAGTATTTTGACATGTATGTTTTACACTCTTTATTTTTTTTCTTAGATGTCATTTGTATATGATCTTATCTCGCTAACAACATATTTTCACCATAAAAAGTAACAATGTTACATCTCATGCATTTCTCAAATTTATTTTCTCAACTTACATTTACTTGAATATTTTGTTATCTATAAGATATGGCGTGAGAAATCGACAGATAAGAGCCACACTTCAAACGTTATTGCTAATAGGAGTGGATCTTATGTTCTCGGTGCAAATGAGGTCGAGAATGCACATGCTGAGAAATATAGAGAGGTCCTCGCTCAAGCGGTTTCCTTGGTTCCTACTGAAATGCCGCGTACTACCTTAACTGAGCTTCACGGGGAGGATAAAGTTCATTGTGGCGACATAGTTGCTATGGTGGGTTCAGGATCTCAAAGGAAAAGGATGGCTAGTGTCATTGTATCTCCACCGTTACGAACATCATCCATGGAAGATAACGTCACAATCCCACAGCCCTAAACCCTGAGAATATCAGTGGGTCTAAAGTTAAACTATTTGCTTTTCTCAAGGACAAGCTGAGAAGTAGAGTAAATGGATGGACTCGTGGATGGACTCGTGGATGGCTTTCTAAAGGCGGGAAAGAAGTTATTATAAAATCAATTCTGCTAGCTCTTCCGACGTATGTAATGTCTTGTTTCCTTCTCCCATTGGAGATCTGTGAGAATTTAGCTAGTGTCATTGCACAGTTTTGGTGGAGCTCAAATCCGCCAAAGAGGGGTATTCATTGGTCGACATGGGACAAATTATGCTTACCTAAAGAAGAAGGCGGAATTGGCTTTAGGAGGATCCATGAGTTTAACCTTGCGTTATTAGCAAAGAAACTCTGGAGACTGGTGCAGAACCCGAATTCTCTGGTAGCTCGCGTTCTGAGAGGCAGATATTACAGATTGAGTTCGCCCTTGCGCCAAATTAATGCTAGCAGCCCATCATATGTGTGGACAAGCATATCGGCCGGAAGAGAGTTGTTATTATTAGGAATCAAACAAAAAGTTCACTCAGGATATGAAGTTAAAGTTTGGGAAGACCCTTGGATTCCTACTATACCTGCGAGACCAGCAAGTCCTTTGGCACCGGTTATGCATCCAAATATGCGAGTGAGCGATTTGATTGATCAAACAACGAAGATATGGGATGATAGACGACTACACAATTATGTTGCGGCAGCTGATATACCACTCATTAGAAGTATGGCCATTATTTCAATGCATCAACGGGACACGTACTGCTGGAGCTATACGAGGTCTGGACAGTATACAGTTAAATCTGTATACTGGGTAGCACAAAACATTTTGTGGAAGGAAGAAGAACCTGAAGTATGCGAGCCTAGTATCACAAACCTTCAAGCACATGCTTGGAAGGTCAGGGCCCCTCAAAAGATTTGTCATCTTATGTGGCAGTTGATAACAGGACATATAGCTGTCACGAGCATCTTAAACTATAGATATTTGAGATGTGACAATCACTGTCCTCGCTGTGGGGAACCCGAGGAGACGATCACTCATGCAATATTTGAATCCCCACCTGCCTTACAAGTTTGGGCACTATCATCTACGCCTACCAATCCCGCTCTGTTTTCGGTACAAAGCACGTATGCGAATATGGATTATCTCTTCTGGAGGAAGAATGCGATAATGGAACCAGAATTGGACAGGGATCCTTATCCTTGGCTAATTTGGTACATTTGGAACGTTAGGAATGATAAACTTTTCAGAGGTATTGATAGGGACCCTTTGGAGCTAGCGCGTTATGCAGAAAGTGAATGCCAAGCATGGTTCAAAGCAAATGAGATGGAAATTCTGGTCTCCATTGGGAACGGAGGAGAAGAAGACCAGGCCTTAAGCTTGGGTAATATATGCATGGTGGATGGATCTTGGACTTGTACAAATGCTTTCAGTGGTTGTGGATGGGTGTTGAATGATAGTAACGGAAATAGCAAGTTATTGGGGCTGCGTAATTTTGATCGAGTTGAACCGGCGTTGCATTCAGAGTTGGAAGCACTGCAGTGGGCAATAGAGAATATGCTTCAACATTCGCCATGTCAAAGCTTTGGAACTGATTGTAAGGAGATGATCAAGATGCTTAGGAGTCCTCATGCATGGCCTAACTTTTCAACAGAACTGGAAAAACTGGAGACGGTGTAGATCTGCTTTCCTGAATTTAAGATTTTTAATGATCCTAGAGTACAGAACGGCGTTTCTGATTCTCTAGCTAAGACAGCTAGATCTTTTTACCGTAAGATTGTGTTCGTTGGTTGTTCTATTCCGGTCTGGATTCCCAGACCACCTCAAGTTCTTTGAGTAATAGATTAGTCGTTTGATGTCAAAAAAAAAAAAAAGAAGATTACATTCAATATCGTAATCCGATGATTCTCTCATATAGGTGATTTCATCAACTTTGTATTTTCTTGAGGGATTATTGGGTTATCAAATAAATTTGCGTTGAATACTCGTTAGTTAAGAGTTAGATGAGAATCAGTATTTGAGTGTTGAACATGAGCAATGTTTTGATTTGATAAACTGTGACCATTTAGATTGTCTGCTATTTGCTATCTAAGAAGCGTTTTTGTCTAAACCACCTAAACTTATAACACTATAACAATAAATGTTATAAATTTTAAAATTATGTAATTTATATATTATTTTATAATACATATGATAATAAAAAATTTATGAGTGTTATTTTTTTTTTTTTTTTTGACAGCGAACGGCTGATCTATTACTCAAACTTGAGGTGGTCTTGGAATCCAAACTGGAATAGAACAACCAACATACAACAAATCTCGATAAAAGGATCGAGCAGTCTTAGCTAGTGAATGGGAAAAACCATTATGTGTCCTAGGCACATAGAAAAATTTAAAATCTGGAAAGCAAATCCGCAAGGTGATGAGCATTTCCAGTTCTGTTGAGAAGCTTGGCCAATCCTGTGGGTTCTTTAGCATTGATATCATTTCCTTACAGTCCGTCCCAAAGCACTGACATGGCGAATGTTGAAGAATATTCTCCATTGCCCACCGCAGTGCTTCCAGCTAAGAATGCAAAGTAGACTCCACTCTATCAAAGTTACGCATTCCCATCAACTGCTTATTCCCCATACTATCCTGCCAGACCCATCCACATCCATTGAACTGAGCTGTAGAGGTCTAGGAACCATCCACCATACAAATACTCCCCAGACTTATGATCTGATTGTCACCATCCGTGTTTACTTGAGAGGGCAAAGAAGTCTGCTCATTGGCTTAAAACCAGGCTTGTCGTTCACTCTCTGGATATCGTGCTAACTCTAATGGGTCTCTATCAATCCCTTTAAACAATTTGTCATTCCAAGCCTTCCAAATATACCATATTAACCAAGGATAAGGATCCATTTCTACTGCCGGTCCTACTATGGCATTCTTCCTCCAAAAGAGATAGTCCATGTTCGCATATGTGCTCTGCAGTGGGAATAAAGTAGGGCTAGTAGGTAATGACGATAAGGAGGGCACATGAAAATGGCGTGTGTGATTGTTTCATCAGGTTTTCCACAACGTGGACAGTAATTGTCACACCTTATGTGTCTATAGTATAAGGTGCTCGTAACAGCCACATGACATGTTATTATCTGCCACATAAGATGGTACATCTTTTGTGGAGCCCGCACCTTCCAAACTTGCGCTTGTAGTTTAGTAATAGTGGGTTCACTAACTACAGGCACTTCTTCCCGATTTAAGATATTCCGTGCCACCCAATATCCAGACTTGACTGTATATTGTCCATTCCTTGTATAACTCTAGCAGTATGTATCTCTATGATATGTCGAACTAATGGACATACTCTTTATAAGAGGTATATCGGCAGCATTGACGTATTCTTCCAGTCTTGTCGCGTCCCAGGTCTTTGTCTCTTGATTAATAAGGTCACTTACTCTCATGTTTGGATGCAAAACCGAGACAGATGGGAACGCCGGTCTCGCTGGTATAGTAGGAATCCAAGGGTCCTCCCATACTTTCACCTCATAACCCGAATGGATCTTCTGTCTTACACCCAATAACAGTAGTTCCCGTGATGCCGAAATACTTGTCCAAACATATGATGGGTTACTAGTAGTAAGCTGAAGCAATAGCGAGCTTGATCGATAATACCGACCCCTCATTACACGAGCAACCAGAGAATCTGGATATTGGCTCAGTCTCCATAATTGTTTTGCTAGTAATGCCAGGTTAAATTCATGGATCAATCTGAAACCGATCCCACCTTCCTCCTTAGATAAACATAATTTTTCCCAGGTGGACCAATGGATACCTCTTTTTGGGGGATTAGAACTCCACCAGAACTGTGCAATGACACTAGCTAAGGCATCACATATTTCCAAAGGCAAGAGAAAACAGAAGATGACATAAGTTGGCAGTGCTAATAGGATCGACTTGATCATAACCTCCTTTCCACCTTTTGATAACCACCTTCCTATCCACCCATTAACCATGTTCCTTAACTTGTCTTTTAGAAACGCAAAGAGCTTACATTTGGACCCACTGATATCCTCAGGAATTCCTAAATATGTTCTCATTCCTCCTTCATTCTGAATTCCAAGGGTATCTTTAATTTCTTGTCTAACCTCATGTCCAATCCTCTTACCAAAGAGTAAGGAAGATTTTTCAAAGTTAATACATTGACCAGAGGCTTGTCCATATTTCGTGACCACTTTCATTACTTCTTCACATTCACGGGGCTCCGCCTTACAAAAAAACAGGCTATCATCAGCAAAGAGAAGGTGAGATACCGAAGGACACGCACGCGTGATGCGCATCCCCGTTATCTTCCCTTGGTTCTCTGTGTGATTTAGAAGGCTAACCAGCGCTTCCGTGGACAGAATAAAAATAAAAAGGGGACAGAGGATCCCCCTGTCGTAGACCTCTCTTTGGAACAATGTTCCCTCTTGGATGACCATTCATCAGTACCTTATACCTACCAGATGTTATACAACGCATGATCCATGTTATCCATATTTCTGAAAAACCCATCTTCATTGTCTAACCAACGCTTATCAAATTTAAAATTTTTCGTTCTCCGTGGTCGCTTTTTAAGAATATCAGCTAGGATCGGACGATGATCCGATCCCCACATCCTCATATACTGTGTCTTCATATGATGGAATTTATCATGCCAATCCTCATTACCAACAGCTCTGTCCAGGCGGCATCTAACTGTAGCTCTTCCTGCTCTTTTTCCAGCCCATGATAACATGTTCCCTGTGAATGGAAATTCCAGCATTCCACAATCACTCAGCATTTGTCTGAAAGGCAAAAAGGAGCTGTCTGAACGTTCCCGGCGCCTTCTTTATCTTTGTGGCATGTAATCTTATTAAAGTCACCAATCATGAACCAAGGTCCATTTCTTGTTGTTGAGCACCGCGTAAGGCATTCCAAAACTAACTCCCTACGTTCTAATACAGGATCTCCGTAAACAAATGTTATAAAAACTTTTATTCCATCAATGATTGCCTCAATGTTAATCATTCTGTAATTTGAAAATAAAATCTTAACTTGAAAATCATCCATAAAAAACAAAACTAAACCTCCGCTGAGTCCACGTGGCTCAACGGTAAACAAACGATCAAAACCTAGGTCGGCCTGAATGTCTTGCAACAGCAGCCTTCTGACACATCTCCGTAAGGTGTCGAATTGTGAGGTTGTTTCCTAGCCCTCGACAGTTCCAACTGATTGTCTTCATGAATATTGTTTTGATGAGTTTTTGGACCTAATCAAACCATCATTGCTGTGTGTACCAGACCGTTTCTTCTTAGCTAGTGAATGTGATTTTGCCTCAACATCATAAGGATGTTCCGAAGAGGCAGNCTGACACATCTCCGTAAGGTGTCGAATTGTGAGGTTGTTTCCTAGCCCTCGACAGTTCCAACTGATTGTCTTCATGAATATTGTTTTGATGAGTTTTTGGACCTAATCAAACCATCATTGCTGTGTGTACCAGACCGTTTCTTCTTAGCTAGTGAATGTGATTTTGCCTCAACATCATAAGGATGTTCCGAAGAGGCAGATCTGTGAGAAGGCGAAGGCGATCAAACTTCTTGCTAGGATGACCCCAAGTACTGCTCTTCTTCTGAATGTGTGTCGCACTTGATTCTCTTCTCGACTTTCCTTGTGGTAGAGGTTCAGCTATCTCCATGCTTGTATCTCCGCTGCGTCCATGCTCCATCTCTAGCAGTTCTTCACCAAGCATATCATCCAAATTTGCATCCTCATCCTCCAACCCTACCTCCTTCAAAGCATCTATGACCATAGCATTTCTAGGAGAGCTCGCCGAGATAGCAGGTTCTGACGTGAAACCAAGAACCCTTCCTGTAGTTTTAGCCCTTAATGTCACATTCTCATGTGATGGTGTGACAATTTTACTAGCTAATTTCCTTGTAGGTGAGGTTGATAACCTGCTCTATTCCTCTCCATGTATGCGTACTGCTGAACTATCATGTTTACTGCTACCACTTCTTCTTTCCTCTCCATGACCATCTTTCTTGTGTTTATCATCTCCATGTGAATTGCTCGCAGTATCTTTTTCCCGCCAGTGGTAATTGTGTTCTCGAGCATACGGAGAAGGTCTTGATCGTTGCTGGTGGCTCTCATGTTTCCGCCTCACCACTCGTTCCTGACTGAGCTCAAGACGCCTGCTGTTACGATGGTAATCAGACTCGTGGTGGCGTGTTGAACCTTCCCCATGACGAGAAGTATGAGCCAGCTGGCTGTCGTTATGAGTAACAGTAACGACATCATCAGCAATGGTTAATGTCTGTCTTGCAGTACCTCCTCGATCCCTCAGCAATGGCTGGTGATCAACCTCCTTCTTTGGCACCTGAACACGACCAAAGACTCCATTCTTGCTGTTGTGGTTTGGTACACCTTACCCTTGGCGAGTGTAAGGAACTGACTGCCGATGATTGCGATTAGCAATGAAATTATCGTCGGTGTTGGTCGTTGTTGGTTGAGCAGTGTCCTATCGATTCCGCAGAAATGGCTGGTAATCAATCTCCTTCTTCGGTAACTGAACACTACCAAAGACTCCATTCCGAGCATTGTTGTTTGGTAAGTTCAAAGGACAATGGTCCTTCTCATGAGTCAAATAACCACATATGGTGCAGTGTTTAAACAACAAATCGTACTCAATCTTTAAAGTGACAGCGTCCCCATCAGAGTTTGTAGCCATCCTTGTGAACTTGAGTGGCTTCCGAGTATCAATGTCAATAAGCATCCTCCCCGCCTCAAGTTCCAGCGTATCAACGCGTCCCAAAGAATCACCAAGACCTCTCAGATTTTTGATTGTCCACAAGTGCAAAGGCACTCCAGTTAGTGTAATCCAGAATGGTATCACCCATGGATATTCATCATGAACAATCGGTTCCCACCTAACTAACACAAACATACAGAAATTGTAGTGAAAGGTTCCTTGGCTTAAAACCTCCTTGAGATCTTCTTCTGTAGTAAAATTCAGTAAAAACTTCCCATTGCCCAAATCATTGGATGTGATACGATCCTGCATACCCCATTGCGTTGGCATGTAGTTGAGAAGTTTTTCTACATTTTGTTTCCTGGGATTAAGAATCTTCCCAATCAAGGAAAGCTTAAACTCTTGCAAATCATGTGAATCCTCTTCATCAATGAGACGAAAAGGCTCCTCCTCCCTCGTACATCAGTCCCTTGCCTTTGCGATCCAGCGAGCTTGGTTGTTCCATCGGTTTATGAAAAAACACATAGACAAAAACAAGTCTCTGTCCACTGTTTTATTCGTGAAAAAAATAGAGCATCAACCAGTCTCTGTAAACGTATCGTTGATCGAAGGATCCTTGGAACAGCCGTGCACACGTGCAAAGGAAACCAGAAGAAAACAAAAAACTCCCGTGAAACACAGAAGAACAGGATCAAAGAATCCTATGTTCTTCGATAGGGTCCCTTTCATTACAATTTCTCTATGTTCGTGCTGGTGCGTTGGGAGCCAATTTTCCATGATGATTACCATGGAAAATTCCATTTTGGGTGCAGGTCACTGGCTTTCCACTGCATCTATGGACTGACCGAAACCTCAGAGATGTCGGAGATAGAATGGGATATGTTGATACTTTTGAGTTATCTGAGGGTCGTATGCTTATAGATATAGACTCCCGAAAACCATTGAAATTCTCAAGGAAGGTTCAATCATCTGAGGGTGAGGATTTCACAATAGAAATAAAATATGATAAACTCTTTAAACATTGTTAACTATGTGGACTGCTTTCCCATGAGAAGGCCAATTGCCCTACAAGCAATATTCATTCTCGTCTGCTGCCTCCTATGGAACGTGCAGGTGTGTTTTTCCGTATGTACAGCCCATCACTTGCTCCACCTCCCAGGACGTTTGAGAATCAAACAACTCAAACTCTGCGACAAACTGAGCATTCTCGCAGTGGAGTGCACCTTGCTACTGATCAGGAACATAGAGCGAGAGATCATGGCTATGGCACTTCCAGACATTCTCCACTGGTGGATCAACGACGTCACACTGGTCACTCCGACAGGATCATTAGGCGCCATGATGATCGCTATAGGAGTAATAAACTTGGAGGAGCACGTCATGCTTCAGGTCCTTATGACCGAAGACAAGAACAACAATGGCGAGCAAAATCAAAGACATCCACGGCTGTTGACGGAGATCAAGGAACGCCTACGCCACTTAATAACATTCTTGATGTGGTTCCATATGACCATACATCGAGCTCCCCGACAAAAGTCTCAGGTAATAATGATGGGGATGACCTAGAGTTGCGATGTAATGCTCGTGATGGCGAGAGCAAATGGTTGGCGAGTAAGATTGTTACACCAACAGCTGATGCCACGAACACTCACATGGAGAGCTACATAACGGTGCGTTGAAAGGGATCTGCTAGAGCTTTAACATTCTCAAATGAGGATGTCCAGGAGTTAAATGGGGATGATCAAATGATTGGGGCGTCGAATGACATGGAGAGTATTGAGCTACAAGCCGAAGGTATGCTAGAGTTTGAACTTGAGGAGGATGAATTCAATGATGATGATTTACTAGGCTAGGAGCTAATGGAATCTGAAGGCAAAAAACAAAAGGAAAAAGTGGCTCGCATAGGGAGTAGGGGTTCCAAATCGGGACAGAATTCAACACGCAGTAGCCGACTCGGTGGTTCGTCACATGCCCCTTTGGGTATTTAAAACAAGAAATTTGAGTTCCTCCGTAAGGGATCTCCTAGTAAGCGATCAAAGTCTACTTCCAGGGAGGCTGGAGATTCTAGGAAACACACTCGGCAGGGATCACTGCGCATAAGAGAAGCGGCTACAACACATGATGGTTTGATGGATTCCAAAAACTCATCCCATCCTCATCCATGAGGACAATCAGTTGGAACTGTCGAGGGATTGGAAGCGACCTCACAGTTCGACGCCTAACGGAGATGTGTCAGAAGCATCGCCCAGGACTTGGTTTCTCTCTGAGACCAAAAATAGGAGGCTGCTGTTGCAAGACATCCAGGCCGACTTAGGATTTGATCGTTTATTTACCGTTAAGCCATTTGGCCTCAGCGGAGGTTTAGCTTTATTTTTTATGGATGAATGTCAAGTTATTGTTTTATTTTCAAATAATAGAATGATTGACAATGAGGCAGTCATTGATGGAATAAGAGTCTATATGACATTTGTTTATGGGGATCCTGTAGTAGAATGCAAAGATTTAGTGTGGGAACGTCTTACGCGTTTCTCAACAATAAGAACTAGACCTTGGTTTATGATAGGGGACTTTAATGAAATCACCTGTCATGAAGAGAATGAAGGAGGCATGCAACGCTCAAATAGCTCCTTTTTGCCCTTCGGGAAAATGTCAACTGATTGTGGTATGCTGGAGTTTTCTTATAGAGGGAACATGCTATCTTTGGTTGGAAATAGAGCAGGGAGGACGACGGTTAGATGCTGCCTTGATAGGGCAGTCGGGAATAAAGACTGGCATGAGAAATTCCCCCATTCTAAAGTGAAATATATGCGACTCTGGGGATCGGATCATCGTCCGGTTCTAGCTGACATTCTTAAGAAGAAACTTAGGAGAACAAAAATTTTCAAATTTGACAAGAGATGGTTGGATAACGATGAGCTCAGGCAGATTATACTTGAGGGACGGAAATCACAGGATCTCCCACTAGACGCAAGTATAATGGACCATATTGCAAGTTGCCGGCAAGCTTTAAGTGAATGGAAGAAACAACATAACCTGAATTCCGAGAAAACTGTGGAGGAGCTCAAGGAAAAGGTAGATCGTTTATCTTCAAACGATGATGCTACCACTGAGAAGATTGCGACAGCTATTAAGGAACTATCTGATGCTCTTAAGGCGGAGGAGATGTTCTGGAAGAAGAAGTGTAGGCTATTTTGATTAAGGGATGGGGATAGGAATACTAAATTTTTTCATGCCCTTACGATGAAAAGGAGAGCAAGGAATAGGATTGCACAACTGCTGGATGAAGATGGTAATGTTGTGGAGGATGAGGAAGGATGATTGGTAGCCATTGCTACAAATTACTTTAGACACATTTTTCAATCATCAAACCTTGAGGATATAGAGGAGGCACTCTCTGAAGTGTCAACCACAATTACCTTAGCAGAGAATGAGTCCTTAACAGCTCCGGTTACCGAATGGGAGGTTAAACTGGCCCTTTTCGCGTTGCACCCAGAGAAAGCCCCAGGACCAGATAGAATGACGGCGCTGTTTTATCAGAAGTTGTGGGATATTTTAAAGGATGATTTAACTCTTATGGTTAATCAATTCCTATTTGAAGGAATGGTTCCCTCCGTTATAAATGATTCCAACATTTGCCTCATTCCTAAAGGGGATAAGCCAAATCAGATGAGCCAGTTATGCCCTATCAGCTTATGCAATGTTAGTTATAAGATATCTCAAAGGTCTTATGCAAGAGATTAAAAAAGTTTCTATCAGATAGGATATCAGAGACCCAATCAGCCTTTGTTGCTGGGAGACAGATATCTAACAACATTATGATAGCTCAGGAGATGTTCCATACCTTGAGAACAAAACCGAGTCTAACTATGATAATGAGATGTGTAACATCAGTGAAGTACAAGGTCTTAATGAATGGACAGCCAAAAGGGAACATCATCCCAGAGAGAGGTCTACGACAGGGGGATCCTCTGTCCCCTTTCCTTTTTTATTCTATGCACGGAAGCGCTCGTTAGCCTTCTAAATCAAGCAGAGAATCAGGGTAAGATAACGGGGATGCGCATCACGCGTGCGTGTCCTTCGGTATCACACCTTCTCTTTGCTGATGATAGTCTGTTCTTCTGTAAGGCGGAGCCCCGTGAATGTGAAGAAGTAATGAAAGTGGTCAAGCTATATGGACAAGCTTCAAGACAATGCATTAATTTTGATAAGTCTTCTTTACTCTTTGGTAAAAGAATTGGGCTGGATGTGAGACAGAAGATCAAAAACACACTTGGGATCCAAAATGAAGGAGGAATGGGATCATATTTAGGAATACATGAGGATATTAGTGGGTCCAAATGTAAGCCCTTAGCTTTTCTTAAGGATAAGCTGAGGAATATAGTGAATGGATGGACTGGACGATGGCTATCTAAAGGGGGAAAAAAAGTTATGATTAAATTGATCCTGCTTGCTCTCCTGATTTATGTAATGTCTTGCTTTCTTCTCCCTTTGGAGATTTTCGAGAATTTAGCTAGTGCCATTGCACAGTTTTGGTGGAGCTCTAATCCACCAAAAAGGGGTATTCACTGGTCCACTTGGAACAAATTATGCTTATCCAGAGAAGAAGGTGCAATAGGCTTTAGGATGATCCATGAGTTTAACCTAGCGCTTCTTGCAAAACAGTTATGGAGACTGGTACAAAACCCGGACTCTCTGGTAGCTCGCGTTTTAAGAGGCCGGTATTATAGGTTGAGAACGCCTTTGCGTCAGATCAATAGTAGTAGCCCATCATATGTGGGGACAAGTATATCGGCGGGAAGAGAACTGCTATTATTAGGAATTCGACAGAAAGTCCATTCGGGATACGAAGTTAAAGTTTGGGAAGATCGTTGGATTCCTACTATACCTGTGAGACCAGCAACCCCATTGACACCGGTTTTGCATCCGAATATGCGGGTGAATGATTTGATTAATCAAGAAACAAAGACTTGGGATGAGAGCCGACTTCAGAACTATGTAGCTGCAGATGATATACCACTCATTAAGAATATGGCCATAGGCTCCACGCATCGACGGGCTACGTACTGCTGGAGCTATACAAAGACCGGGAAGTTTACAGTTAAATCTGGATATTGGGTAGCACATAATATTTTGATGAAGGTGGAGGAATCTGTTGTTTGTGAGCGTAGTATCACAAAACTCCAAGCGCATGCTTGGAAGGTCAGGTCTCCTCAAAATATTTTTCATCTTATGTGGCAATTGATAATAGGTCATGTGGCTGTTACGAGTATCTTAAACTACAGACATGAGATGTGATATCCACTAACCTTGTTGTGGGAACCCGAGGAGACAATCACACATGTAATCTTTGAATGCCCACCTGCATTACAAGTTTGGCATTATCATCTACACCTACCAACCCCTCTTTGTTTCCGGTACAAAGCACGTATGCGAACATGGATTATCTATTCTGGAGGAAAAATGCCATAATTGAACCGAAAATGGATAGCGATCCTTATCCTTGGCTAATATGGTACATTTGGAAGGCTCGGAATGATAAGCTATTCAGAGGTATTGATAGAGATCCATTGGAGGTCGCGCGCTATGCAGAAAGTGAGAGCCAAGCCTGGTTCCAAGCAAATGAGCAGGATATATCGGTCCCCCTTGGGAACAGAATGGATGAAAAACATGCCTTAAGTCTGGATAACATATGAATGGTGGATGGATCTTGGACTTCGGCTGATGTTTTTAGTGGATGTGGATGGGTGTTGAATGATAGTTCGGGCAAGGGCCAGTTAATGGGGTTGCATAATTTTGATAGAGTGGAATCGGCGTTGCACTCAAAGCTGGAGGCACTGCGGTGGGCAATGGAGAACATGCTTCGACATTCGCCATGTCAGAGCTTTGGAACTGATTGCAAGGAGATGATCGAGATGCTTAGGAGTCCTCATGTGTGGCCCAGCTTCTCAACAGAACTGGAAAAACTCTCGACACTGAAGATCTGCTTCTCTGATTTCAAGATTTTTTATGTTCCTAGGTCATAGAACGGCTTCTCTGATTCTCTAGCTAAGTCTGCTAGGTCCTTTTATCGTAAGCTTGTGTACGTTGGTTGTTCTATTTTGGTCTAGCTACCCAAACCACCTCAAATTTGAATAATAGATCTGCCATTTGATGTCAAAATAATAATAATAATAATAATCTAGATTTTTGTTAAGCTTTCTAGACTTTACAAATTGATTTACTATTTTTAGAACTTTCCTAAACAATAGATTTTTTACAGAAATAGGTTAAACGATTTCTAAGGACACAAATTTTTTGTTTTAAAATCGCAAATGTTGATAGTCAATATATATAGGAAAAGTCAAAATAATTAATGAAATAATTTTTTTTTTATGAAATATAATTATCTTATTATAATTGTAATATTGTTTCAAACCTAAATAATATAGTGAAAATGTACAACAAAACACAGTAGCCTAGACGATATAACTAGTTTGAAAGAGTAAAGTCAAACTAAGATAATTTTTAGTTTGTTTGCTTTGTAATATAGAGAAAAATATGCATATGAGTTAATCGCGTCATGTCTTAAATAATTTACAAGAAACATGCATGATAAGATGAAAATTAGACATAAATGCATTAAGCAATACTTTTAAACTAAAAAAATTGATTTACAATTAACTCATTCTCATGGTACCAACTACCATGTTTAACAATCTAAAATACTAAACTGTCGTTTAAAACAATGTAGATGTCTAAACACACATTTATGTCCATGATAATTTTACAAATTTATCTTAGCATCAGTTTTTGCTAGCGGAAGACACTTATTCATCTCTATTTTATGCACTAGTGACGGTAGGTCCAGTGACGCTCGAGTGAATAAATCGATTAAGGCGAATTTGGGTTCAAACTCCACTGGTCACACGGATATAAATTATTGCTTTCGACCCATTTAAATATCTAAGAGAAGATCTATCCGTGGATTATACCTTCATCGAAAGGTTAGGTCTGTGTTTTTAATAGACCCAGATTTAATCATTTTTATATTTTATTTTAGTAAAAAAAATAAATAATAATAACCTAACAATACATATTAGGTCGCTTGTCAAGATACAACAACAAAAACTAGCAATGATTACCCTAACATAATTACACAGAACAAACATATATTTACAAAAGAGAGGGTTTAGAAATCTTCACATATTTTTAAGAAGTTTTGATAGAAAAAAAATTTCCAATAAATTTACAAAGAGAAAATTGTTAAAGCTTTAGTAGAAAGAATGGAGAATTAGCCAATGTACATAGTGGAAAAAAATGAAAAAAAACTAACCTTATGCATTTTTAGAGAATTGATGTGACAATTTGCCACTCAATTGGAAACATTGTTCCGAGAAAGAGAGATAATAGACATAATATAAAATATACTATATGAATATGTAATTTAGAATAGATTTAAAAACTAATTTACGAGACATAGTACACAAAATTTAATTATATATATCTATATATATATATATATGTTATAGAATTTTCAAAACATGTAATGCGTAAAAAAATCTAGATATTTAATATGTAAAAGACTGAACTAAATATTTAGTTTAATAAAATTAGAAGCAACTAATATTGGAAGAGAAACATGTTAAAAACAAAGGAAAAGAAAAATAAATACAAATAACAGTATACGTAGCGGTGATATAGCAACTAAGACGATTTAAAATGCTGAACTTTTTTTGTTCACACAATGGTGAAAATATTCAACACCCCTACTTTTTTTCATTTTTAACACTCCACATCATTTTCAACTTAATTATTAAATAATCATTTCATTTTTCAACTGTATAATAGTTTTGTTTAATAAAATTTAACATCTTATTCCACAATTTTAATTCATATTTTGTAGTTTAATAACTAAATCTTCATAATAACTCTGATTTGTAATTAAATTAAATTAAATAATTAAAATGACATAATTTTAAGAATTTATGTGGGAGTCGATTTCACCCTACTGTCAAATAAATCGTAAATAAGGAAACTTCGGGAAAACCCTAAGTTTCCAGAGGAACCGGCTATCTGCGAGAACCGCACAGCGAAAATAAGATGACGAAAATACTTAGAATTTATATGTGAATAAACGAAAATAGAGAGCAAAGAGGTTCTTATTCCGAATCTGCGTTGAACTGGTACAAAAAGAATCGCCGAAAGCGTAAGAACTAGAAAACCCTAACTGAGACGCAGCTCGCTAACAGAAAAACGGAAATATTCCTAAATGCTAGTTTTGGTGGTGAGAGCTCTGAATTTCGTGTCCATGCTTCTGCCCTAGACCTCCTCTTTATATACTCCTCGTCTTGGCAATCCAATCTTTCCATTTCGCCCAGATTTGACTTAAATCGGGAATTTTTCATTCTTCTCGATCCTTCCTTTTCTTCTGCAGAAATCTTCTATTTTTCTTTAAACCTTCCTTTTATGTTCAAACTTGACTTTTATTTGCTTTCTGCGAGTAAACCATCAAAACGTTATCAAATCTGCGGGTTAGATCCCGTTAAAATCGCGAGACGGGTTTTTATCGCGTTTTAGGTCCTCCCGGGCCGTTTTGCGATAAAAACCGTTTTCCGACTTTTTACGGGATCGTTTCCTGATCCGACATCGTTTTAATAAATTTCTCGAGTTAATCGCGAAGTTTTACGATTTACTCGACTTTTTTATTAAAAACACGTTTTTACGACTTTCTCGGCGTTTTTTATTAAAAGCGCGTTTTTTACGATTTTAACGAGAAATCTCGAATAAATCGTATAGTTTAGGCAATGTTCGGTGTTTCGTTTAACCGTTGCCGTTTTATACGATTTCCTCGAGTTCTTTCCGAGAAAACGAAGTTTTACGGTTTTTATCGTAAAACTCGAATGGTAAGTCGGATC
>CAKOAT010227710.1:0-12186 GCA_932364175.1 Eruca vesicaria subsp. sativa | reverse complement strand
CTTAGATCGCCCATCGGCGATCTAAGCCGGGCCCGGCTTAGATCGCCGATGGGCGATCTAGAGAGTGTTTTTTAGATCGCCCATCGGCGATCTAAGCCGAGTTTGGCTTAGATCGCCGGTGGGCAGACTAGTTGCGACTAGTTCGCGTTTCACGGCTTTTTCGGTTTTTTGCGGTTTTGTAAAACGATTTCTCGAGTTTTATAAAACGGCTCTCGAGTTTTATAAAACGATTTCTCGAGTTTTATAAAGCGATTCTCGAGTTTTATAAAACGATTTCTCAAGTTTTATAAAGCGATTCTCGGGTTTTATAAAACGATTTCTCGAGTTTTATAAAGCGGCTCTCGAGTTTTATAAAACAATTTCTCGAGTTTTATAAAGCGATTCTCGAGTTTCATAAAACGATTTCTCGAGTCTTATAAAACGATTTCTCGAGTTTTATAAAGCGATTCTCGAGTTTCGTAAAACGATTTCTCGAGTTTTATAAAACGATTTCTCGAGTTTTATAAAACGATTTTCGAGCTTTATAAAACTGTTTTGCGAGTTTTATAAATGACGAACAGTTCTATAACACCATTCCTCGGGTCTTATAAAACTGTTCTTTTGGTACTTTCGCAGGGAGTTTTGGCTATTAATTCCATCGTACCGATTTTGACCCCAACAATTTAATATTTTTATTTATATTCATAATTATTTTTTTAAAAAATATTAAAAATTGGTAATTGTTGAAATTTTGAAAATTGGAAGGATAATTGTAAAGTCTGAATATAAAAAAAAACATACTATTTTGATCCATTTGATACAACGGAGAATAATAGCAATATTATAGTCGAAAATATTTTTTAAAATCCAAATCAAATAAACCACATCTCAATTTATAGAGTATGAAAATTATGTATTTTTATTTAATTTTTTAACAAAATATATAAACTGATATATGATATTTTTTTTGTCATCAAGATAAATGTTCTCAAAAACTAAATTGAAATAAATATCTATGAAATCTGTATAGGTAATAGTTTATTAACACTTGTACTAATAGAATTATGAGAATTTGCCAAAACTAGCACATTCATGATATATTGTTTCACTTTTACACTAATCATCTTTACTCTTAAAATTTTAATAGGCAAAAGACCATTCTACCCTAGATAATTAAACATACATAAATTATTTTCTTATTTGCTCTCTACAAATCGATCTTTGTATCTCCGTAGCTTGCTCTCTATCTCGTCTCCGGTGGCAAAGCGGAGCATCATCAAAGGTCTTTGTAGGAGAAGAGAACTCTTGAACGATAGAGGTTTGGAAGTGATCCGCCTTGGTTTGGATAGCATTGACTGAAGGTAGGCCGTGGAGTGATCCACATGTTGTTAAGGTAGCCTCCGTTGGCTTAGGGCGGTGGTGGTGGAGGGGGATGGGATGCTTGGGGTAGTGATGATTCAGTTAGATCTGATATGAGACGGAATCATTTGGAGAATTATTTTAGGGGAGGAGGAGGAGGAGGTGGTGGTGTAAGGGGGAAGTCGAGGTCGTCGGAAGATGTTTACACGAGGTCGCAGCTGGAGGCTGCGGGAAAGGAGAGTTTCTTTGAGAGGAGGATGGCGGAGAATGAGTCTAAGTGTGAGGGGCGTCCTCCTTCGCAAGGAGGGAAGTATGTTGGGTTTGGATCGAGTTCGGGTCCTGTGCCTATGAGTAATCAGCAGGATGATGTTTTCTCCGTCGTGTCTCAGGTGATTTGGATGCATTTTTTGGGTGTTCAGTTTTGTTTTGAATGGTGTGATGATGTATTTGATAATGATTGGTTTTGAAAAAAATATGATAGGGGTTTGGAAGATTGTCTATGGTTGCTGCATATGCGGCTCCGTCAGCTGCAAGTGTTGTTCAGACAGGAGAAAAAGAATTTACTTCCAAGTTACTTTTAAGTTTTAACACTTTGATTCTGCTGTGATGAAAGTGGAGACCTTTGAAAGGCTATATTTGATTTGGGTCAACATGGAGTTCATGGTGAATATATGTTGTGTCCTTATCTAGTCTCTATGTTGATCCTAATTATCTGAATAGTAGCCTTCAATCTAACTACTTTTTTTATTGTTTAAAACCTAAACTAAACTCTCTTGAGCAACTCACCATTGCTCACAACTGCAATTTACTTTTAAACCTTAATCAACCTAGCATAGTCACTTAGGATTATATCTTTTGTGTTCCATAGTTCCTTGTGGATTTGATCCCTAAGTACTACAATTGAACCTGTTATTTGAGAGAGTAATTCACTCCTTAGGGTAATTTGAGATAATAAATTTGGCGCCGTTGCCAGGGAACTAAGATCGCCATTAGATTTAATCTGATTAGGTCTAGGTTATTTTTCTTTTTATTGTTTAATTATCTTGTGACACAAAAAAAATTTCTTGTCTTTTTCAGGTACATGCCCAGCAGTACTATAAGCAACAAGAACAACCAACTTGTGTACTCAGAAGATCCCCACAGTTTGGAACGTAGCATCCGCAGAGACTTACGTTCCACATCGATCGACATCAACCACAGTTCGTCGACTGATATTCGCTTACCACAGTCGACCGAGACACCTTCTTCGTCGACCGATACTCGCACCCTTCCATCGATCGACATTATCAACCGTTCGTCGACCGATATCTTTCACTAGATGTCGATCGATATACCTCATCCTACATCGATCGATACTAACCGGCGAGACATAGTAGCAACTATTATTCTCACTACTGATGAGAATGGAGACCTGCGTGATCAAGATTGTCACCTGCGTAATGCAGCAGGTCAGAAGCTGAATGCTCAGAAGGAGATCATTCCTGAGCAAGAGACTGCACCTACAGATCTTATTCAACCTGTAGAAGAGGCTAACAGAGCTCGAACTTTGGCTGACTAAAACCGTCCGGATCAGTTCTACACCAACCGATCAGCCATATGCCCCCCTGCTATTCAGAGAGGAGATTTTGAGCTCAAGCTGTAGTACTACACACTTGTAGGACAAATACCCTTCTGTGGGTTGTCCCATGAGAATCCTATGGACCATCTGGATAGGTTCGAGGATCTCATAACCTTCATCAAATCCATTGGAGTCCCTCAAGACTATCTTCTCTGCAAGCTTTTCAAATACTCTCGATCTGGAGAAGCTTTGTAGTGGCTCAGACAACTACCACCAGGTTCTCTCACAACCTGGAGTGACATCAAAAACGCATTCCTGCGTAATTTCTTTGATGACTCACGCACTGAAGAATGGAGGAGGAAAATTGCTACATTCACTCATGATCCTGGAGAATCGTTGAAGGACACATGGAACAGATTCAAATCCTACCAGCGAGATTGTCCGCACCACGTTTTCAACAACGTGCAACTGCTCTGCAATTTCTACAGAGGCATCACTTTGAAGTACCAGATGGCTCTTGACACAGCTAGTGAAGGCAATTTTACCACCAGGAATCCTCAAGAAGCTGTGAAGTTGATTGATAACTTAGCTTCAAGCAACAGCACAAAAAACATTGTGAAGACAAAGGCTACATCATTCCTTGGGAAGGAAGAAATTAATGAAGTGCAAGCACATCTGGATCATGTTCAGAATCTACTAAACAAGCAGATTTGCTCAGTGGAGGATGCAGAAACTGCAGCTGAAGAAGATTACACAACAGAAGCTGTGAACTAGATCAGTGGAGCTGATTTTGAGAGGTCTGGAAACCAAGGAGGATACAAAAACTTCGCAGAACGGAAAGAAACTTAAACCAGAGTTCACAGAAGCCTACCAACTACAGCAGCAGCAACCCCAACAACAACAGGAGTTATGGTAACTCATTCTACACAAATCCACCCCCACCCACCCAAGACAGTAAGCTAGAATAGATGCTAGACAAAGTTCTGGAGAGTCAGCAGAAACTTCAGATGGACTTCAATGGAAAGATCGATTCTGTCTACACCAACCTCAACACCAAGCTTGATAGCTTGAGAACCTATGTAAAGAAGTTGGAGACTCAAGTGGTTCAGATAGGAGAAGCACTAAAGAAGCAAGAAATTTTAGCAAAGGGAATGGGAGAGTTTGGTACCCTCCATGATGTGCATGCCATCTTGGATGATGACTTTTTGCAGAAGCTGACAAATTCCGAAGATGACGATGAGACAGGCCTCGAACTAAAAATCGAATACTATCGATCGATAGGATCTCCTGAGTATCGATTGATACCTTCCAAAGCACAACGATCGATAGACTTTGACGAGTGTCGATCGATGGACTTAGCCGAGGCCTCTTACGAGTGCAGTGCCATCAAGATCATGTCACACGAAGCCTTCGCAGCACGACACCCACATCTGCCCGTCGCTATCCGAATCGATTTTCATGACATCGATCGATATGATGACTACCACATCGATCGACATGAAGACCACGATATCGACCGACCCACTCCAGTCATTGTCCATCGATACACAGTGCCCCAACGTCGAGTGCAACTTCCAAAGATCGGCGTTGCACGACTTGATGCACTCCGGGAGCAATCTAAACCTTCCAGTACCCTTCCCACCACCATCATGAAGAGACCCACAGACATCTTTGAGCCCATGGAAACAGAAAAGGAAAATCATGGAAGAGTTCTCAGAAAAAGGACAGAGAAGATCCCAAAGCCTTATAAAAGGGAAGCTAATGAGAAGGAATTGTCAAGTTTTAGAAAGAGAGTTTTGAGAATACCTAAAGAGAAACCCTTTGAAGAAGCCTACTTTTCACACAGATTGTGGATGTTTTTCAGAGAGACCAGAGAGACAGAAGAAGACATCAAGAGAATGTTTCACCAAGTCAGAGACAGTCTAAAGAAGAAGATCACACTGGAGAAGAAGAGTGATCCAGAGAAGTTCACAATACTATGTTCCATAAGAGGTTTTGAGTTCCCTCGTCCTCTCTGCGACACAAGATCTGGAGTCAGCATCGTACCAAAGATCATGGCAGACCATCTAGGTCTGAAGATAGAGCCTACTGAAGAATCTTTCATCTTCGTTGATTGTTCTCAGTAGCACTCTGGAGACATAGTTCGAAACTATGAGGTACAGATTGGAGATGCCCTATTTCCTACAGACTTCCACGTCCAGGAGAACAAGCTAAACTTCAAGACATCTCTACTACTTTGAAGGGCCTTCTAGCAACTGTTGGAGCTGTTTGTGACCTACAATCCAACAAGCTCTGCCTAACCCTCATTAGCCCTACCATCCACTACAATCCTATTCCAGTCGTCAAGTTTTCAAGGACAGAGAGCCCAGCACTCGTAGCAACTAGTTTCTGTGCCCATGAGTATGATTCAATACCCGAGTACGAAACTGATCCAGTAGTATCGACCGATGGCAGTCTTATACCATCGACCGATACCCGTAAACCAGAGTTGACCGATAGACACACATGGTCATCGATCGACAGGCTATTCCAAGCGATCGAAGACGAGTTTCCAGAAGGCGATTTTAGCGCAGATGATTGGGAGAACGATCATTACATCCCAGATCTGGCTAGTATTACTACTCAGGAGGAGTATGATGAAGATTATGAAGAGGAACGAGCCACATAGTATATATATCTTCGGGAATATGAAGAAAAACCCCCTCTCCCATCCTTTATCTTTAGAGCATCGATCGACAGAGACCACCCTCCATCGACCGATATGCCCCAACCCAGATCGCTTTAAACGACGTTTCGAATCAATGAGCGACAACCCCTACTGTGCACCAGTCTACGTCCCACATGAGCCACAAGACAGAGATTACTCAATTGGGAGTTGGGCAAGCAATAACAATGAAAGTTTCGCAGTGCAAACAGCACCTCTGATGCATGCGACCAAACCAGAAGCACACGTATCGACTGACATAGAGCAACATCCATCGATCGAAATATCTCTCCGACTTTCGACCGATTCACATGCCACTCCATCGACCGATCCTGCCACTACACCATCCGAGGTACAAACACATAATTTTGATTTTACATTACTAATTTTGGATGAATTTGATATGTTCAGGGATCCAGACGGCCATGCACGAGCAATGGATGGAAGAATCATTCCAATCTCCATAGAAGATGTTTCAGACATTCTTCAGATGACCAGTTCAGCCTATCCAGAATTTCAACACACATCAATCGATATGTGGAGAATCACATCGACCGATATACATCGGGAATTTTGGAAACGAGCCTTCAGATCTGGGATTCGTTACTTCTTATGGGAAAAGAAAGACGAATATGGTGTCTACAAAGATGAGAATGGTTTTGAAAGAAGCGTAGCTGGAGACATCATCCATGTTTCCAAAGAAGATATTGGGAAGCTGCTGAATAGAGCCTCACTGTTTGAGCGCTCTTGTTTCTGTTTACCAGAGCACGCTGAACAGTTTGCTAAAGGAGTTCCAGTTTGCAAGCTCTACACACAAGTAGAGGTCACATACATGCTGAATGTAAGAGTTGGTGAACATAATTGGGAGATGGCATCACTGAGGTCTGAACATGAAAAAGCCATAGCATCACTGCAAGGAGAATTACATTGGAATAAGGCCAGCAATGACTTAGCTCACATAGAGAGGAAAGCCCTGCAAGAAGAAGTACATGCACTTCGCAAAAAACTAGAATCTCAGAAGCGCAAATCGACCGATACTACCTCAGCAGCATCGATCGACATGACCAAAGACAAGCCTATCGAGAGTCACCTATAGGACCTATCAATCAATGTCCCTCCATTGCCATCGACCGATACTCAAGCACCAGACTTCTGTACCAGAGAAGAAATTGAGGAGATCACAAGAGCTATCTCAAATCTATTGAAGCTTGTGTAGACGAAGCATATAGATTACTCGACAAGATGTGGTTCCCAGTACAGAGTGACGTTCAAAGATTGGAATGCACAACAGAAAGAATACAGAAAGAGATAGAAAACATTCAGAGACAGCTGGCCAACCGATCTGCTCCATCTTCATCGATCTATGTGCCTCTTAACCCATCGGCCGATGGACATCCATCCACATCGACCGACAGAACTACACCGAGATCGGTCGATACTATCCCTTCCCATGTGCAAAATATCCAAAACCTCGAGACAATGCAGCTAAGTATTGATGTAGAACACACCTACAGAAAGACTGGAAAACATGAGTTCATCATAGCACGCATTTAGGAGTGGCTACAGAGAATCCACGATGAGTTCCAAGGGTTGAAAGCTAGTATGAACAGAAGCGAGAAAGCCACAAGAAGCTTCTTAACTTCATGGTTTGAAGAATCACAAGACAAGGAGAATACTTGTTTCCCAACAAGTACCTGCAATTCACCTCACTAGCCACAATACCTCCATAGTCAAGCTAAATGACTTTAACTAAGTGACGAGTAGGAGGCAACCCACTATTAGATATTTTCTTCCTTAGTTTTATTTTATTTTTACTTATTACTTTCGTTTTATTTTATTTTAGATGATACACGATCTCTACCTCTATCGACCGATAAGATACTGTCAACATTGATCGATACAAACCAATCCATGACGATCGATGGAAGTGACTCACCATCGATCGATACGAACATCGGTCAGGTATATCATTCACTAATTTCGATATCAGTTATACTTTCTTTATTAATGCACTAACTCTGACTGGTTATACACTTAGGACAGTGTATGATTTAAGTCTGAGGGAGTGGAGATTACTGATGCTATTTTAACTTTTTGATATCATTAAATGTTTTCAAAAAAATGGTTTTATTGAGTCAGGAAAGGGCCAAAAAGATTTCAAAAATTTTGCTCTCTATCTAACAACTCTTTAGCACAATTTTTAGCATTGTTGATTGCAGAAAGTACTATAGATGCTAAAGTGGATCACCAGTCACCTATGACAACACTTTTCATGATTGTTTGGAAGAACCAAAGCTGATTTCCAACCTAACCTGACATCTATTGCTTATCTTGGGGCTTGGTATACAAGGGATCAGAATCCTCCTACAAGTCTGGAAAGTAAAAGTCTTGATAATTTTGCTTTCTTTCTCTCCTCCCTTTGGCATCTCTATAGAGAAAAATAAAAGATTGAGATGATTTCCTGAGAGGCAGAGGGAGAGGCACATTACCCATGACCCCACTATTCTAATTCAAAGGAATGATCACACATTGTGGAAGCGAGGGAGAGGTACAGTACCCATGACCCCACTATTCGCCTACACTTTGTCAGAAAAGACTACAAAAAAGTAGTAGAAAGATCAATAAGATGAACATCTGTTGTTCATTGGGATTGATATAAAAGAAAAAGAAAATTTGGGATTCAGAGAAGGGGATATAGGGAGAAAAGAAACCAGAATGAGAATGCCTGAAACTTGCTTGAGTTGAATCCAAATGTTCCTTGATCGATACTCCCAAGGTAAAGCCCTCACTTTTATTTTATGCATAAATGAAATCAGTTGAGGGGATAGACAGATAGGATTGCTAAGTTGATTGGCTAGATGAATTTGGTTACTAAGCTAGAATATGGTATAATGTACTTCTGTAGTTAGCAATATGAGATGTGGCTTGCAACAAAATAGAGGTTATGATCATAAGTTAAGATTTGCTTGACTCCCTGCTGTTTTTAAACTTCTTTCAAAGACCAACTGTTGTGTTTGCTTGAGGACAAGCAAAAGGTTAAGTCTGGGGGAGTTGATATACCATGGTTTTGACCCACTTTTCAGGTTCAGGAGCATTTTGGAGTAAAGTGATGATTTAGGTGCCCTTATGGACTGAAAAGAGAGATTTCCCGAGATGACTATCAAGATCAGACAATAAGGTCGATATCTAGAGATACATATCGATCGATACACATCCTTTGTAATCGATCGACGACGCTTCCGAAGAGGATGACAAATTGAGATACTCCATCGATCGATGTACACCATGTTCCATCGATTGATATGAAGCGTGAAGAACAAGTTGACTCGGCCTTGAAGCCCAAGTTCTCTCAATATTACAAGATTGCCCCTGACGAGTTTGTAACCTAATGGAACTCATATTTATAGTTTTGCCTATGTGTTTTGGCTAGGTGTGCTTTTACATGCTTTTTATGCCTTAGAGATTTGTTGTTCAAAAGAACCAAGAGTTCAATATTCTAATCTAATGAATTTCTATTATTACCTTGCTGCTATGAATCACTTAGTCATGTCTGAGTAGATTCACTTGTTAGATTTAGGGTTCAAATAGTTATGAGGGATTAGCCCCAAATATGGATTGTTGAGTCGTGATATTCATTATCCTGATGAACCCTAATGCTTACTCTAGAGTAGCAAACTAGAGTATGATCATGGAATGATTTAACTTGTTAATCATCATCCTGAAATCATCTGGTATAAGCTGAGATCCTCTAGGGACGATGCGAGAGCCGGTCTATGATCTTGGTGAACACATATTCAGTTCGATTTGAAGCTATATCGATCGATACTCCTATAGAGTAATCGATCGACAGCAACAAATATCGTCCGATATGGCAATCATACCATCGGTCGATATAGCGGCAGTCAGATCAATGGACGAGTCTAATAGCGATAACAATTAGGCTTATCTAAGAATTGAAGTTCTTTAATATCTTGCAAACAACTTATAAAGACATCTATAGCATTATAATCCTGATTATCCGAATAGTAGCCTTGAATCTAACTACTTTCTTTTATTGTTTAAAACCTAAACCAAACTCTCTTGAGCAACTCACCATTGCTCACAACTACAATTTACTTTTAAACCTTAATCAACCTAGCATAGTCACTTAGGATTATATCTTTTGTGTTCCTTAGTTCCTTGTGAATTCAATTCCTAAGTACTACAATTAAACCTCTTATTTGAGAGAGTAATTCACTCCTTAGGGTAATTTGGGTGATATCAAGTGTGTATGATGATCATCATCATGCACTCGAATTCAATGTAGGGGATTGGGTTTAGTTAAGGATTCAACCATATTGGTAACTGATGGTAGCTCAGAAAGCTTTCACAAAACTTTCTCCAATGTTTTATGGACCCTTTGAAGTTTTAGCTCGCATTGCGACAATTTCATACCAGCTTTGGCTCACATAAGAAGCCAAGATTCATGATGTGTTTCATGTTTCACCAGTCAAATACTAGGCAAGTGGGCATATGATGAATCAAATAACTCTATATTGGAAGATGCATAGAAGTTATTGGAAGAATACTAAAATCCAGCAATGTATCCCGAGGACAAGCTCCTAGTCGAGGAGGAGAGTAATGATACACAATATGGTATCTAATACCACCGAATCAGCAAAGAGATTTACAATTAGGATTTATTAGTTTTCCAATACAGAATTATTATACTTGTTTTTACTTTTGTATTTAAGTTTTAGATACTTTCCATTGTCTAAGTTTAGGAAAATTCCTTATGTATCTCTATGCCTGTAAATAGAGGTCTCGGGAGATTAATAAAAATCAGAAAAAAATACACCTAGAGACACATTCTCAAATCCTAATATCACAAAAAGACACATTCAACTTACAACACACTTTTTCTTGAGTTGATTGACCATATTGTCCTCAACCTTCTCCTCTCGTTACTTTACTTTTTTCTCTCTCTATTTATTCATAGCCTTAAATATCTTTTCATTACTAAATTATAAAACAAAAAGTTTTCTACTCTTTTTTTTTCTTCTAGAAATCGCAGACCCTAAATCCTATCTAAAGACATTTTTTCACGTCGATGGAGATTTGCAATCTTAAATCTGCCAAAATCATACTGCTATGTCGTCCATCTCCGGTGATTCTCTGAGACCATTGAAACCTTACTGTTGTTTCGTTATTCTCTAGTATTTTCCTAATCTACATATTTTGTTCTAATCTTTTTGAATCCAGAAACTTCAATCTGTGTTCTAGTGAGACTATTTATTCTGGATTTCATAGATATGTCTAAGATTCAAACATGCAAGGTTAATTTTTTGGCTTAATTTTTTAGCTTAGTTTGCAGATTCAAACAGAAATACAAAAAATGCTATTGAAGAGAGGAATGGACAGGAACTTAATGGTTGCAACATCACTATGAACGAGGCTCAGTCCCGAGTCCCGTGAAAGCGGTGGTATTAAAGACTGTGGTGGAGATGGCAGTGGATACCGCAGTGGAGGCTGTGGTTATAGAGGAGGCGGTGGTGAAAAACGTGAGTATGGATACAGTGGTGGTGAAGTGGTGGTGAATACGCTGGTAGTGGATACGATGATGGTGGATATTGTGGTTGTGGTAGTGGATACAGTAGTTGTGGATACGGTGGATGTGGCTATTCGAAATGAAGAGGTGATGGTGAATATTGTTGTTGTGGTGGAAAACGAGTGTGTAGATTTAGTAGTGGTGGATACGGTAGTTGTGGATACGATGGTGGTGGATGCGATAATTGTGGATACATTGGTGGTGGACACGGTGGAGGTGGCTACTTGAAAGGTGGAGGTGGTGGTGGCAGATATGGTGGAGGTGGAGGTAGAAGACGAGAAAGTGGATGATATAAAGGTGAAGGCTGTGGTGGGTGAATAGTGGATACTGCAGTGGAAAATACGGTGGTTACAGAGGAGGTGAGGAAAGATATGAAGATATATATAACAGTGGTGGAGGTTGGTTCATTGAGAGGATAAGGTGGAAGACGTAAAGGTGAGAAGGTGAAGATTGTTGATAATTAGATTTAGGTTTGAGATTATTATGTTGGTTTGAATCATTGGTTTGAATCATAAAAATTTGTGATTTATATTGATATCAGAAAATGTAATGTTTAATTTCTTTTTTTTATTTCTTTAGCTAAAAGGGTAAAAATAAAATAAATCAAAAAGAAAAGTTATTATTTTCTGTTTATTTATTAAGCCATTTAAAATGTTCAGGGTAAAATTGTCAAAAAGCAACATCGAAAATCACAATTGTACTCTTCAAACAATGTGTCTATCAAAATAAAAGAAAAGACAAATGTTTCTTAATATGTAAGTCTCTCATAAAAATCATCTTATTTCTCAAGAGAGATTAGGGTTAGGGAAAATTGCCAAATATGACTCAAAACTTGATTTGAAATGCAAAAGTAAACCCAAACTTGAATCAAATGCAAAAGTAACTTAAAAGGCTATTGAAATTACAACCAACTCCTTGTGAACAAACAAAAAACGCGAATTTTTTTTACGTTTCTAGCCCTCGTAAGTCGTCTGCCCAGACGACTTTCAAATAAGTCGT
>CAKOAT010227599.1:53818-64138 GCA_932364175.1 Eruca vesicaria subsp. sativa | reverse complement strand
AGGAAGTTTGACGGAAGAAACATCACATTTCACTTCCTACTACTTTGCACCGAAAGTACGTACAAGGAAACGAGCTCCAAGAAGATATGATGATGGTGGTGTCGTGCCGACATATATGGAAGACGATGTTCCAGACATCTTTTGTCAAATTGGGCGATTGGGTGGGAAATTGAAAGAGGTTTGGTGGTCGAGTGATGAAAACGTCCATAGTGCACACCTTTATATTCTTCTTAATTGCGAGCATCCATTGCTTGCTTATTTTGAAAGGTAAATATATAAACATACACACTTATATATATATATATATATATATATACATATATTTGAATATTAAATATATAACAAAACATATATGATTTTACAGTCAATTTGAGACTCAAGTCGAGGAAGCAATACCTGGTATATCGACAACTGAGTTAGAGAAAAGGAAATATCAACACTTTATCAAGTGGTTGAGGAAACATGTATTTATTTATTACTTAAATTGTATGCATACACTACCACAAATTAAGTAAGTCTAATGTATTTTATTTTTTGTTGCAGGTTGATTATGACGATCCTAAGTATCCCGCATGGTTTCACGAATTACTTCAAGGTCCAGTTGCAAAGGTCACTACATCGGCGATGTATTTCACCCGAGGCTATACTTTCCATACCTACGACTATGGTAGCCACCGGGCGATAAGTAATTATGGAATATGTGTGAAAGGCGAAACAGATTTCTACGGGATCTTGCAGGAGATTTATGAAGTTCAATTCCCGGGAATGGGTTTGAAATGCGTTATCTTCAAGTGTGATTGGTATGACCTCGTCGTAAACAGAGGTGTTCGGATTAACAAGAACGGTGTAGTTGATGTCAACGGTGGACGAAGGTACACCTAATTCTTTTTTTTTTAATATCAAGGTTTTCAATATTACTTAATTTTAACGTATTGATCTTTATTTTCGTAGGTACAACAAGTTCGAGCCTTTCATATTAGCTTCCAAAGCAGATCAAGTTTGCTTCATTCCATACCCTCGGATTACTACCTCGGGAATAAACTGGTTAGCTGTTATCAAAGTTACACCTCGAGGAAGAATAATCGCTGGAGAAGAACCACCATTACAAGAAGAAAACACCAATGAGATCGAGGAAGCTGAAGCAGAAATTGATGACATCCGACTCATTGATCCGCATAATCGTCAATACGAAGATGTTCCTGATCACTCAACGGACGAAGGTGTAGACGACGAGTTTTTAGAAAATGATGATGTTTCAAGTGATTACGACAATGTATCCGAATGAATTATGTATGTGTTATAAGTTTGTTTAATCAACAAATCAATTTGCATTATATATATGTTTTAATTTTGTTTAATCNAATACGAAGATGTTCCTGATCACTCAACGGACGAAGGTGTAGACGACGAGTTTTTAGAAAATGATGATGTTTCAAGTGATTACGACAATGTATCCGAATGAATTATGTATGTGTTATAAGTTTGTTTAATCAACAAATCAATTTGCATTATATATATGTTTTAATTTTGTTTAATCACAAAATCAATTTGCATTTGGGGCTTGAGGTTTATGTGTAGAAGAGGTTAGGAGTTTGGTTGTAGAAGAGGTTATAAGTTAAGGAAGTTGTGGTTGGGGGTTTGGGGTTTGGGGTTTCGAGTTTAGGGATTTATAAACCCTTTCCTCGTAAAGCCCTAGTAATAGAAAACACGAGCATATCAATTTCCTCGTAATGTTCTAGTAAGGCTTTACTAGGGCTTTACGAGGAAAAAAACGCGGGCATAGCTATTTCCTCGTAAAAGATTTTGTGTCTTTCCAGGTTTGGTTGTGACAATAGTGTCGGATCTAGCGTCACAGACTGTATCAAGGGATACTTTCCCGATCCAGCTCCGAACTGGAAGATGACGGCGAGGCACACAAAAAAGACGTGGTTCAAATCATTCGCTGTAAGTTTAGTTTGTTAATTCATTTTTAATTATTTTAAATTATTAATATAATTGAACTAATCCGTCTTTTATTTTTTCTACTTACAGCAAAAGTATCGCTGGTCTATTGGGATTCACCAGCGAGTGAAGAAGGAGTTTGAGGCCAAGGCAAAAGCACGATTGCTCGACACGGTCTACAACTGGAAGGGCGACTATGAGGTATTGATTTATGAATTATAATATATATATATAATTTTAAAAATATTATATATATTGACTTTAGTTCTAATTTTTTTTTTTAAAATCAGGTGGATGGTTACGAGGCCGGAAAACCCGATTGCCTCACAACCACGGTGTGGGATGGCCTCATCAGCTATTGGACGTTGCCGGACTCGGTCAGAACCTCCAACACAAACTCCGGGAACCGCATGACCAAGGACGAGCATGACAACACGAAGGTGCTTCACACCACGGGTCGAAAACCTCACGGGGGAGTTCGTCTTGACATGGTAAGATGATTTTTAATATCAATTAATTTAATTTTTATTTTATTTGAATATATTCTAAATTAATATTTAATTTTATAAATTAATTTTAGGCTAAGGTGACAGGAGTTCTTCCATCTCTGAAAGACCTGTACGAGAGGACCCACCGGAACAAGGCTGGGCAGTTTGTAGATCCTGCTTCGGAGCGGATCTACAACGAGCTTGTTGCCCGAGTTGACGAGCGCCAGACCCAGCTGACTCAGCAGACTGGGTCTCCAGTCATATTATCCACTGATGACGTGGATAAGATTTACGAGGAGGTAAATAATTTGTTTTACTATTAATTTTTAATATTTTTAAATTTTTTTTAATGTTATTAATATTTTTATTTTCAGGTCGCCCCTAGGAAAAAGGGGCGTATCATCGGGATTGGCTCGGTGAACGATGTCCCTACAGCGACATCGTCTTATCATCAGGAGCAGCACGATGTCAATGATCAGCTGCGCTCGGAGTTGCAGGCGACGCAGTCTCAAGTGACTTCGCTCACCGAGAATGTCACTTCTCTCACCGATATCCTCGACATTATGGCGGTTGGAAACCCGCAAGTGCAGGAGCTGTTGCGTCAGAGACGGGAACGTGCAGGAATTCCAAGTACCCAACATCCTCCGCCATCACAGTCACAGCCGGCAACCAACTATGGAGAGGATTTGCCGAGCCAGGACGACGTTTTGTTCAGTCAGCAATTTCACGACCAGCATCCGTAGTTTCTTTTATTTTTATTTGTATATTATGAATTTAAAAACTTATTGTATATTATCTAGTTATTTATAAAATATTTTGTTTNGTACCCAACATCCTCCGCCATCACAGTCACAGCCGGCAACCAACTATGGAGAGGATTTGCCGAGCCAGGACGACGTTTTGTTCAGTCAGCAATTTCACGACCAGCATCCGTAGTTTCTTTTATTTTTATTTGTATATTATGAATTTAAAAACTTATTGTATATTATCTAGTTATTTATAAAATATTTTGTTTTTTATTTATAACTTGATTTTTTTTATTTTTAAAAAATAAATTAATTATTTGTAATTATTTTTCTAATAGGAAAAAACATTTCCAAGCAAAATCCTCGTAAAATATTCCAAGTAATATCCTCGTAAACAGTTCTAGTAATTTCCTCGTAATGTATCACTATGACCTTACGAGGAAATGTTTACTACGAGCTTACGAGGAAAGCTTACGAGGACCTTACGAGGAAAATATTACCACGCCTTTACGAGGAAAGCTTTCCTCGTAAATTCGCTACGACCTTACGAGGAAAATGGCTTTACGATGAACGTGTTTCGAGGAAACGCGTTTCCTCGTAAGTTCCTAGTAAAAGGCCATTTACTAGGAACTAAAGAGGAAAACCCGTCCTAGTAATGGACGAGTTTTCTTGTAGTGACTGTCTTTAAACTCAGGAGGTTAAACATGTATAAAAACAAGCTATGATATGTTTAAAGCACCTTAACATCAAGTTTTTCTGGCTAAAGAATTTTTTTTTTCTGGCTAAAGAAATTTTGCGCACAAGGAATTGTTTTAGGCAATTAGACTAACTCTCACTACCTCTAATCAACTGAAGATCAATGAACTTAGTGATCAAATCAAGTTCATGCATAAAAAAAAATCCAAGTGAAGAACGCGAATGAAAATTCCCTAATCTATCAATCATAAACATTCAATTCCATTGAAACCATTCAACCTAAGAGTCCATGGTTGTATTTAACTTAAAAAACTTACAAAAATGTTGGGTCCATGGAAATGATTCTATTTTAATAAGAAAAAACTTACAAAACCATTCAACCTAAGTGGGTTTAATTATATAACTAGAGCTTGACGTGCGGGTACTTATTTTTATTTTATATATATGAATATTATTTAAATATTTTATTAGTTAGTATTTAAATTTTTTATTTTATTTAAAATTATTATACACATAATAATTAAATTTTACATGCTGTAAAATATTAGATAATATAACTAAAATTCGTTTTTAAATTGAAGTTTTCTAAAATGTAGCTAAATCATTTTAGGAAATATCTTGATTCCTAAATTTTAGCTAAATTTGATTTAAGAAATAATTTACTAAAATAGGAAAATACAATGATTATTTAAAATCAAGGCTATTTAATATTTCAGTGGCATGAGAATGTAAATATCGAAGAAAAGCTAGGGTTAATTCAATTTTGTACTTCTATTTTAATAAATTAGATAATTTACTAAAATAGGAAAATACAATGATTATTTAAAATCAAGGCTATTTAATATTTCAGTGGCATGAGAATGTAAATATTGAAGAAAAGCTAGGGTTAATTCAATTTTGTACTTCTATTTTAATAAATTAGATAAATGATTGTATATAATTTTAAAATTTACAAAAAGGTTAGGTCCATAGAAATGATTCTATTTTAATAGAAAGATTAACAAAATCACTAAGTCGTGTATGGAAGTATCTTAAGGCTTATAATTGTGACAAGAAATTTGGCACCAACGAAAACCCATTTTGCCTTCTTCAGATGGAAAAACAAAGTTATAATTACATATCCAAACCTGTTTTGTGGTCTTTTTTTCTTTCCTTATCACGCTTTCTCAACGGTATATGCAACATTACTGGCATTGTCGTTGTCTTAGCATTCGAAAGCTAACATATTTTTGCTTATCATGACTCTTAAACTTTTTTCTACAGTAAAAACTCTATAAATTAATAATATTAAGAATTTGATATTTTATTAATTTATAGAGTTATTAGTTTACAAAAATTTCATGTTATAGATTTTCCTATTTTAAGATATATTTTGTTCTAAAATAAGAAAAATATTTAATTTTAGTGTATACACATTAATTAACTTTTTGAAATTCGACATTTATATTAGTTTTATTATATTGTTTGGTATATATAAAATATGTTTCATAGAATGTAAATGTAGTTTTAGATATAATTTTGCTAAATTTCATCAAAATATATTGACTGTTAAACCTATAAAAATAATTCTATCGTGAATATAAAATTAATAATATAATAATTAATTGGTTTGTACTTATATAAAAACTATATACATATAAATTATTAATTTATATTGTAACTGAACCATATATATACATAAGTTTTTCTAAAAATTTGTTATCTTATTATTTTATCAATTTATGTCATATCTTAAACCAGCCAACTTGAGACCAGAAGAATTTATTTATTTATGATATTTAAGCTGACCACAAAAAGATTTTTGGCCCATATAACACCTAAATTCTCTTGATCTGCAGCAGCCGTAACTCTGGGTTCATCTTCTCCTGCGTAATCTGATCAAGTCTAGCATCCATGGAAGTTATGAGAGAATCAAAGAGACGAGACTCCGTCTGTGATCTTCATGTCTATATTGATTCTTCTTCGTGTGCTTGCTATCGATTAAGCTCCTAGAAAAAAAAATCCAGCAACAAAATTATCTGACTTTTGTTATCCTGGCTGATTGTTCAAGGGATATAAAAACTAAATTGATTTTGTATTCTCTAATTCTGACTTTAAGCATATACAATCTTTCAGTACTGACTTGTTATCTTATCGTTCGGATCTGAGTCGTGTGATTGGCTCGGACCATCTAAATCCATATACGTACTTTGATTGAGGTAATCTATGGACCTGTAACCAACCCTCCATCTCACTGGCTACAGAGGTATCTTGGTTTTAGAAGCTTTCAAAAAATGCAAGTTTACGTAATACCCTCATTCCCTTATTGTTTACATAAGTTGCCACTGCTACTTTCCTATATTTACTCATAATTCTTGCACCACATACTGCTGCGTGGTGCTCAGGTATATGCTAACAATACAATATCTATGTCCAGGACTGTCTTTTTATGAGTTGTCGCTATCACTGTAAGATTTTCTCTTGAGATTGCATTGTATCTTCTTTTTTTCATACTTTTTGTTCATCGTATTTCAGTAGAAGCTGACACATTTTACATGTAAATGAGACAGGCTATCAGCTAAAGTGGTGAAAATAAGCTAATGGCGGCTGTCAAACACCTGAAAAAGCCAAAAAGCTTGAATCTTTTGGGCTGACAATGACTCTGATCGGTGGGTTTGACAAATGGAATAAGTGTTTCTATGCAGGCTTTCTCTGGAAAAATCATGCTCTGGAAGCTTTGAGAACCAAGCATCAAAGGCTTAGCCTCTCTGATGCATGATTCGTGCTACGATCAGTAACATTAGCTTAACTGGCAGATACCGAAGGATAGCCTGCCAGCACAGAAAGCAGTTGTTGCTGTCAAGCTAAGTAGTTCATTTGTTAGTTTTTGTTAATATCTGTTTAAAAAAAGTTGGATAGAAGGAACTTTCGGTGGAGCTCAAATCCGATAACCCGACAAATAATCTAGTTTGGTTTTTTTAAAAAGTCTCATAATTAAAAATCCAAAAATTCGCTAAAAATCCTTAAACTCAGCCATCCATTTGATGGTTGAATTACTAGGTGAACCAATGAGTAATTTTAATTTAGTTTTTTTTCTAAGGTTTTGATTACTTTATTATATATCTTTTGTATTTTAAATAAGAAGTTAATTTGTAATTTTAAAATTTATATTTTTTTGTGAAATTATCGCTTTCTTTGCTGCCACATATACTATATATCTCTTCAACTTTCTTTTAAAAATTTACTTATTTGGTCATCGTAAATAGCATGTGTTTTAACATTGTAAGACTTCTATCATGTAAAATCATATATAATATCGAGTAAACTATTTTATTATGAGATTTAGATTTTGATGAATATTTCATTATGCCACATGAATAAAATACAATGAACGGTGATAGCAAAAATTCAAAATTAACTAATGAGTTGGTATTTAGTTTTATTACTGAGAATCTATTACAATCTCGCTGATTATTTTTGGTTTATTTTTATAAAATTTTATTTTATTTTTAACATTAGATCTAAAACTTGTAAGATTAAGTCTTGCGATGTTTTATTATATATCATACTCCTAACTTCTTAGAAAAAATATTAAATTAACTTAAATATTTGATATGTAAAATGCAAATAAAAATAAAAAGATCAAATTTAAATAATTTTTATCTATTTTAAGACATGTGAAAATTTCTCTCATAGTTTTAATAATAAATATATAATTATATATTAAATTAATTAATTAGTCGGTGATATGGAAAATTGTTGAATTCAGCTATTCGGGTTGGGTGGGGAGGTAAAGAAACTTCAAAACACGTTTGAGGGATGAATACAAAGTGTCAAAGGTTTCGTGAGCTTTCCGTCTTTGACTTTGAGTGTCTCTCCAGTCAAGTTTTGTGTGTACTTATTTTTCTCAACTCTCTTTTTTTTAAGCGGCTATAGTTTCAATTTTACTTCAACTTTATTGTTTAAAATATTTGATTTAGACGCTTCTCAATAACGTCTACGAATCTAACTAACAGTCATTAATAGTGTTAATTAAATGAAAATTTCTATACCACAATAGTGATATCAAAGAGAGATCCTTCGGTTGACGTTGCAGTTACTCCATTTTCTACGGTATATGAAAGTAACTAACTTGTGGTTTAACTAGGGTGGGGCAAAATATCAAATCCTAAAAACCAAACCAAATCCGACATAAAACAAAAGGTAAACTAAATCCAAACCGAAACATGTAAAATATCTGAATATGTTCAAATTTTAGTATTCAAAAAATCGAAACGAAATCTAACATAAACCAAGATATTTTAGAGAATGAACATATCAAAATCATAATCTAAACTATTAAAAAACTATGTCTGTGGCTGATATTTTCTATACTAGTGGTTGGCTCGCCTTACGGGCGGTGAATTTGCACTAAACATATTTTATATTTTAATTTGAATTTAATTAAATTGAATAATAAATATAATATTTTTTAAATATTCAATTTTGATGGTTTGAGTTGAAAGGACCACTAACATTTTTTTTTTGTTAGAGAACACAAATATGTAATTAAGAAATTTAAAAAAAGTAATGACTTATATTTTTTCTGTTTCACTTTAATATAGTTGAAGAAAATCTAAAGTAAGAATGACTAATATATTTTTTTTTAAATATTTAAGAGTATAATCATAATACTATTACAATAATTAAGTTTCTCATTATAATAAATTAATCCACCTCCAAGCTAAATCAACTGAAAATATAATGTAATGTGATAAAATTAAAAACTATATTTATGGGAAAATATAAATATATTCAAGAATTTCAAAAATAATAACTGATATATATATATATATATATATATATATATATATATATATATATATGTATTATTTAACAACAAAAGATGTTTTATAATGTTTGTTTGTTTCATTTTAGTTTATATTTTAAATCTATAATGTGTTTATTTTATTTTTAGTGTTTACTAATTATGTTTTGTAAATTATTTTAGCATTTGTTGAACTTTATTTTATAACAAAATTATTTGTTGGAAATTTTCCTCATGTTATCTGAAAATAAATTTTAAAATCAATGGTGTTGTAAATTAATAAAGTATTACACTGGTTCACATAGTTTAGCCAAAATAATTTTAAAATATAGTGTAACCATTAATAATCTAAAAACATTAATAATTTAAAAATTAAGATGAACCAAACCATATACAAATGTTTTCTGGAAAAAAAAATATTTTCAAATACTAAAACCAAAAGAAATAACTCAATCATATAATCTTTCTGTGTTGGTTATAATGAACGAATATAATTCCTATCTGATCAAATATAGATTCTCAGTTTCCACATAGTAACAACGATAACATATACAATTACATAATTAAATGAAACAAAACAATCGAGAAATATGTTAGCTTTATATTCCAGCTCAACAATTGTTCGCCTTATTCGTTTCATGCTTTAGGCATGTTGTCGATTTGAGATTTTGGCAGTGGAATCGATGAATAATATGTGTCAGACGAATATTATACTTGAGTCTTCTTCTATTGAAACTAGAGAAATTTTGTTGCATCCGGAGCGTTTCACAAAACTGTTGGATCTAATTTTAAGTATCACCAACTCCTGTAAAGATTGGGTTCTTGGTCCATTAAATATGTCACAGTTCCCTGGGACACTTTAGCTTCTTCACTGGTAGAAGGTGTCATCCTCTATCACCACACTAAATCCTAAAACTCTTTTGGTGGTCCGATCGGGTTGTAGAGTCTCTTCCCCAATGATGCCATAAAATCATGGTTGGCTGATTTGCAATCCTATGTTTATACTTGCATATTAGTTTTAGTTATGACATTTTAAATGTTTAGATTTTATATATAGATTATACTTTTAAATCTTGATTTTCAATTATTTTAAATGTTGAGCAACAGTCTCCAGAGCAGTCTAAGGAACATAACAAATGGCTTAATAAAAAAAAAAGTAACATGGCCACGTTTTCCATAGCAATGAATATAAATGAGAGAACAATGAATACGCGAACATGAATTAAACAATATGTCCTCATTTTGTAAATTAAGTTGCTAGCTCAATTACACACTCTTGTTACTTTCTTCTTCTTTTTTTAATCAGCTTGGCAGATTCTTTGCCTCCCAACCAAGTGGGGGTACTGAATGATTTATTAGTTTTCGTTGCAGAAACATAGCAGTACCATCTTGGCTTCTACGTCAGACATCAGACAGACAGCTAGCAACCTGTATGACTGTATCCGATTAGTAGGAGAAACCTCATTATCTATCTTATTAAAGTAGAAGTACTTTAACCTTTTGTTTGGAAACATGGATAGCAGTATTTAAAATAAGTAAGTTTGGAAACATAGATATCAATATTTAATAAGATCTGGTATTTATTGTTACAAAGATTTGCTATTTATTTAAAATCGTAAATATAATTAATTTTAGTCACTAACAATATTTAAGAATATTCGTT
>CAKOAT010227599.1:43386-53718 GCA_932364175.1 Eruca vesicaria subsp. sativa | reverse complement strand
GTACATTATATATATGTAACTAGGGCCGGCCCGCCCTACGGGCGGGATATATTTCACCTATGATCTAAGTTATTATATTTTATATTCCCTCCGTTTCTTAATATATGATGTTTTGGGTTGGTGAAAAAAATTAACAAATTTACATTATTCTAAAAAGCACTTTAAAAGATATAATATTATAATCATTCAACCAATTAGAAAAAGACTATAAAATTTTATTGGTTGAACATTTTTCAATAAATTAAAGTTAACTTTAAAACCTCAAAAGATACCTTAAAACTTCAAAACATCATATATTTTAAAACAATTTAAACCTTCTAAAACATCATATAATTTGAAACGGAGGGAGTATAATTTTATGGTTTTTGTTTTAGATTCACTTTTTCAAAAATTGTGTGAGACATACTATTTTATTAATTTAAATGGTTGATTAGTTTGTTCGTAAGTAATTTTGGTTTTGATTTTTTGATTCTTAGTTGAATAATTTGTATTTAATAACTAATGTGTATGACTCTTTTTGAAGTTCTTGGAATAGTTGAATATAATTTTGAATTGAATATTATTGGCTAACATATAAAATATAATCTTTTCAATAATTTTAACTTACATTACTATATATTGACAATATTTATTATGTTTTGTTATTGAATACAATTATTTCTTTTGTTTATTAGATATTAGGGAAAACCCGCGCTTCGCGCATGAATTTTAACTTGAGTTTGGATTGACATTTTTTTTTGTTTCAAAAAGAGTTTAATAACTAATGTGTTTGACTCTTTTTGAAACAATATGTGGTTGACTAAACTGCATAATAACATAGTTTTAATTCTCTAAATAAAATAATACTATTTTTTTATGATGTGTAATTACTTTATTTTAGTTAATTTCTTTTAGATCATCAACTAATATTATATCTGCCTTTATGTGTTATTTGTAAGGTTGTTGTATATTGAAGCATTTGTTTGGATATTATAACTATTTACCTAAAAAAAATTGGTGTAATATTTACTTTAACTTTAAAGTGCAATAGATTGTGTTTTGGTGCTATTATGCTTTCCTTGAGGCTGTGTCGCTATTTAGTGCCAGTAATTTTATGATATTTTTATTTCATTTATATATTAGATCATGTTATCTTTTTAAAAAATTTGCTTACGATGTTGTGATTTTCTCTTTTTTTTTTTTGTTAATTTTTTTATAGCTCAGTCTCATAACTATAAAAGAGAAATAAGTATTTGTGAGATTTTATTTTTGTCGAAGTTTTATAAAACATGAAAATTATATCATATGTGGATATTACTTTGTTCTTGATGTTTTCTTTATTTATTTTTGTCTTATAATTGTTTTATTTTCCTCTTTTTGTTATAAATTTTTTGATATTTTTGCATGTGTAAATATTTTGGGATTAGATTATGTGCTTTCACTAATTTTTTATTTATTCGCTAATTTTCTTTACTAAATTCAAGTTGATTTAAGTAATTTTTACTGTTTTATTTTTAAAATATCTTCTTATTTTATTTTTCAAACTGATTTTGTTAAAAACTATTTATTTTGATTATTTATTAATCTTTTCTTTCCATCATTTATTTTTTGTGAGTTACTTTCTCTAATTTTGAGCTTAGTGAAAACAAATTTCAAGAGATTCATTTTCCCCTCTTTGGCTTAGATTTGATGAAACGTCAAAAAGCAACATTGTAAATGTTTTTTTCTTTTTTTTTTGCTTTGATAGATTTATCTATTTATTTTAAAAGATTGTATTTTCTAATTGTAATATGTAACTTTTGTCAAGTTGTATTATGTATTTTAACTAAATAGTTTTTTGTACTATTTGTTCATCTTGTTAGTTTTTGTTTTTGAAACTTATTTTTCTAAAAAAAAATTGTGAAGATATGTTAGTACCTTTCAGTGGTAGCGGTTTTCCTTTTTGAGCTCCTCTAGTCTGAGTTTCTATTTTCAGAGGCTGTTATGCACTTGTAAAGAGCTAAAGTGTTTGTGGTCCCACATCATGTTCAGCCATGTAAGATGCATATTCTCTTAACGCACAAACTTAGTGTTCATTTATACCATCGTTGTTAATACGTTAGAGGAAGGGGTAAGGAATCTTGTATCATCAAACGAAGGATTACCATTTCTACGGCGATCATTCAAAAGACGCCACCTGCCTACATTTTTCATTGACGCTCTTGTTAGGGTGAACCGATGTTATCATTAGTTGAATGCACCCTTGAGTGAATTATAATTAAATTATTTGTCTTTACAGACTTTTAATAACTGTGGTGATTGGCACTTGCCTTTCTGGCTTCCTTTGACTCTTTTAGATGATGACAATTTTTTCTTAGTAGTTGAGCTTCTCTTCCGTCGGCTTTTGTGAATGAAAAATAAAAACTCATGACAGTAAATGTAAAACATCCGTTTAAATCATTTTATTAACTTAAGGTTTCCAATATTCTTTTGTTCAACAGGCCTGTTATATTGGACATATTGGTGTATGTTTGCCGGCGGAGATTTTGGTCATATAACCGTGGCTAACTTCGGTGACCTTCTTTACCACCAGCAAGTTATTGAAAAATTGCAGTGACCACCATTGACAAATCTGTGTTGCATAAAACTTGCATTTAGATTCCCGATCTTCTGATCGTTGATCGGCATTCGGGGGAAGTGGATGACTTTGGTGACCATCTGGTTTTGTTGCTCGATGGTCACGGTTTCCTCTCTACACTAACGTTTTCTTGACTATAACTTCTGTAGGTGGAGCTTAGTTAGATTAACGTGTTGATGTATTCAACTGGATCTTTGTTACTTTAAAGGCAAGTAAAGAGTTGTTGGTCGTTTGTCTACCGTTAAACTAATACAACTGGTTTCGTATGATAGTTATCGATCTCCTTCTTGATTTATCAATCTTGTTTTCTTTTTATTCTTTTGTCTTGCTGATCGAAAGGAAGCTTGGGAAGCTGGAATATTAATCTTTCTAAATGAGAAATATTAATCTTTCTAAGACAGAACACCTATGCTATACTTACTTTCATCTCTGCGGTTATGCCTACCAAACCAAGTAGTATACATACATATGCTTACCATTTCTGCAACATAAAAAATTGGAATCATGGGAAGAGCTGAATCTACTAAACTATAAAATATTCAACGATCCACTCACTGATGTTGATCAACATAAACCCAATTGGTAATACCAACTTAGTCAAAACGAAGTTACAGCTCAGAAACTACACTGAAACAATAACATCTAACAAACCCTAAAAACGGATAGGTTCTCAAATAATGTGGAACCAAATCAACTGTATTTCTCAACTGGTATACGTTTGATCGCTGTTTTACCTTCTGGGTTCTGCTCAATTTTTGGTAGTTTCTGGAATTTCAAATCGAGGTCTCAGTTTTACTTCCTGTTGTAATTTTTGACTCTTTCTTGTGTGTTGTGATGAGGTCGGCATCAGTCAATCCTTATGAAGGAAGGGACTTATCAGTTTCACTCTCTGTTTATAAAAGTTTGAATCTTTCTTACGTGTTTATGATGATAATTTCAGAAGAGAGGATTCTACTCACTTAGGCTTTCCCTATACAACCTATAAATCAACTCGAGCCATGACTTCTTCTACTGGAATCGTAGCGAAAGTGTTTGAATTATGAATAATATAAGGAGTGGAAATTTCGTAAAGAGAAGTGGAGAAGACTTGGTCACCCAAAAAACTTGTACGAAGAAAACGATTGATGGTGCAATGGAATTATATAAAAAAAAAGACATGATACAAACCCTGGAAATCTTACCATTGTTGAAATAGGAGAACTCGAGAGTCAGATTAAGCTTTTAGTTTATTTTCTCAGTATAAATAACTTAATTCAAGCCCAACAATGAAAAGACAAATAACAAATTAAGAAATCCAGCCCACAATGAAACCCAAATAGAAAGAAACATGTTTTTAAAAAATCGAACAGTGTCACATTTTCCTTCACTTAATTTCTGACGTGGCAGCATAAGGTGAGGGAAAACCTTCTTTTATATAAATAGATAACCCAATGAGAGGATAACATTGAACTTTATGTCACTTCCAGTTTTCCACTTTCAGTGGCACCCATATCTACAACAGAAGCAAAAAACTAACAGGGAATACTGACATAATCATGACTGGTAAGTTAATGGAAGTAGTCCAAACAAACTTCTAGCGACTTTTACTAATGTTTACAGTAATGTTCAAAAACCCGATATCAGGAATTGATCCCTCATCCCTGCAAATGAGACAATTCAAATATGTTTTGGAAGGTTTTGGACACACTACAAATTATTTAGGCTCCAAACCTGTTAAAAACTTATAGAGCAAACAACTATTAGCTCAAACTTAAAATACAAACAGAGATGTTAATTCATATATGATAGGCGTAACTTACATTAATAGAATTTCCATGGAACTGAGATAGTCTGCTAGGTCCAACAAAGAAGCAACTCCAAAAGTAAGACTCGTGACGCAGCCGGATGACAAGAGTAGTTCTGTATCTCTAAACCAAAGCAAACCAATCATGCACATTAGGAGTGTATAATCTCCACATAAAAACTTGTAACGTACTAAAATCCAATAGACATATACAATTCTATAACACATATGAGTTTTCTTCATCAAAAAGCTACTCTATGATAATATTTCAAGTGGAAAACAGATTGTACTCATTCACCTGAAAATTAGCAAGTCTTAGTTCATCAGGCACATAGATTTGGTGAAGAGTATGTTTGAGAAGAGAGATGGTACCAGCTTGGAAAGGACACTTTTCCGATTTCGATTTGCAGACATAAGAATCATAGTTTAGAGATAAAACTCATTATTCAACGATATTCCTCATATCGTCTTTTTGTTTCACTGATTTGTTCTTATCTATTATCTCTGACGCGTCGGATAAGATGTTCTTCTTGGTGATGCTCGCGAGAATGGCATCAAACTCTGACAAGATAGAGTTTACAATTTGGTTAATATACTATTCAAAAGAGAGAGAGAGAAAGAGGTTAGAGTAAAAAAGTGTATAGCTATTTTACAGAGATGATTGCTTGAGTTCGTAGGAGGCGAAGAGCTAGGGAGGAGGAGCAGCAGGTAGATACCTAAAGAAGATGGGCCATATAGGAAAATCCACAAAAGAAATAAACATTAGTAGCCCAAATTGAATTAAAAAAAAACCTAGATTTTCACGTAAAAGAGAGAGGACAGGTGGCAAAAAACGGCCCTATGATATTTGCTGATGTGGACGTAGGAGAAGGGAAAAATCTCTGCTTTATTATATAAGATAAGATATGACTTCTGTCCGCTGTCCCTTTGTTTCAAAACATAAAGAATTGTTCGTGTATATTACTAAAAAATCATGCCAGAGTTGTTGCTGTATATCACTAAATTATCAGGGAGAAATTTACCTTTATTTGGAGCTGTAAAAACTGGACATAAATCGATAATCTCATAGACTATTGATGCTTTGTCTGTCAGTTAATTATTGACCAGAGAATGCATTAGCTTCTTCTGGTAATGGTATTTCTCCTCTGTTTTCGTCTTATCTCAGCACAATTATGCATATACAGCCATCTGTGCCACCGATCTTTGAGTTTAGTTTTTCTTATACAACGTCTGTTCAGACATATGAAACCAAAACGATTTCAATATGATTCTTAAACGCATATATCTACTAATTCTCATCCTGATCTACAAAATAGAAGTTCGATTTTGATAAATCTATAATTAGGAAAAGCGTAGGTATCAGAGACATCAATAACAAAAACTGTTCTTCTAAAAGATATAAGTTTTGAAAACTAACCTTGATGAAGTCGAGGTGGTTGAGTTATGAAATTCCGATCTCAAACAGATTTGCTCTATCAGTGGATATTGCAGAGAAAACGATGATGAGAGTTTGTTGATAAGCTGAAACGCTTTATTTTTTTTTGCTCTACGGTCTTTTAGAAAAAGGCGAAAATTTAGTTAGGTTTTCACATTAATTTACTTTCCCGGACTAATCTGTTTACTATTATATGGTCCATTAAAAAGAGCATAGTATTTTTTTATGTTTTGGTCCACTTTAAATTATAAATTCATTCTAAATAATTTAAACTAATAATTTCAGTTAGATATTTTCTCTATTTATTGTTTTCTAATTTTGGTTTCATTGTTATTATTTTTTTTCTAAATAATTTTTTTTTTAAAAAAAGTTCAATCACAATTTTCAACTTTTTATAGAAAAGTTTTACGATTTTACTGTTTACTTTTACAAAGAAACTAAAAAACACGACAAATGAAAAACACAATCTTATTGTTTATAAGTGAACACTAATCACATTTAAAAATGTCAATCTTGAATAACATATGAATCTAGAACATATAAACCATCTAAACAATTAAATTTGGCGCATTTACAAAAGTTTTATGATTATGAAGAACAAACATCCGCACAAACGTGTTTTCAAATGAAACCTTTAAATAAAACCAATAAATTATTATCTTTTAAAAATTAAATATCATAAAAAAGCACCTATGCTATATTAGCAAAAAAATCAATCTCATATTTTATAACAGAAGACTAATCACATATCGTTAAAAACAATTATAAGTTTAAACAATTATATTTATCGCATTTCAAAAATTAAAAACATATTATTACCAAAGACAAACACCCGCGCGGGCGCGCGGGTCAATAGCTAATTATATATTTAATTATCTCGAGTTAAGGTCTCATCGTCAGTTAACTTCTTTCCAGGCATAAAGCTGACACAAAATAATTTGGAAGAGATGTATTGTTACTTATTCTAGTAATTTCTCAAAACAATCAAGGATTCACGACAATCCAAACTCGGCAACCAAAACTAAAATTCCCACAAAATCCCTCATAGACGACCATGTCAACTGCCTAAAACCAATATCATATGCAATCAACAACTTTGGAAAGGGAAACCACATACCGAATTTGGTAAAAAGGACTCGTTAAGAGCCATGAATCCTGAAGTTGAACTCAATGGACAATCAAACGAGTTCAGAATTATTATCTCAATTCTACTTAAAGCACCATGAAGATCACATAGATCCCGATGCGATGCTTCATCAAAAACCGAAGGCCCAACTTTATTCGGCTTACAAGGTGCAGAAGCCTGTTACCTCACTGACAACAAACACAATGACCACCTCAAGAAGAGCCGTAAGATAACCCACCTCGAGTCGTCTCTCAAGGAGCCAAAGATTCAGCCAAGACAGCCACACTCGTCGGCTCTGAACAGCCAAAGACTCTGCCAAATCAGTCATGTTCACTAACTGAGAAGAAATGGTGGTCACATCGATGATCGGAGACGAAAAACAAGGAGAAGAGAGGGGAGTATCAAATATTCTAGTACATGATGACGTAGACGAAGAACCATATGATCACGAAGAACTCGATTCAACTTCAATAGAGCTCAACCTTTCAAATAAAGATCGAACAAAGAACATCAACAAAAGAGATTTGGAGCGAGACCAAACAGAAAATAAAATAGGAGAATCTGAATCAAGCGCACTGAAGATATTTATAAGATCAGAAAATAAGTGAACGGTCGCATCCGTCTGACATGAAAAGACGCTTTGTCTCCCACAAGCTATCCACTAAGAGGAACATTATAGGCAGGCCCTTAAGGTGAATACACGGAGACCGAGGGAGAAAAAGAGGGAAAATCCCTTATTTAAGGGCTGTCCCTTAAGAAAACCTGACAAAAAAAAAAAAAAACTAAACTTAAGGAACTTTTCCCAGTCCCTCTGATAATCTTGCTCTATGAGACTAAAAACCTTAAAACTCACAGCCAAATGGGCCATTCTACAACGTCAACAAACATCTGAAGACAAATTCGTTGGATTCACAACTTCCAATGAATCGGGGGCGGGGGAATTTATTGTTAGAGGTGGACTTCACTCTTCTATCAATGTACAGTCCACTTAACTCACATGCTCGGCCAAGAAGAAAGCCCGGCTCGCTAAAAGATAAAACCTGACGAAAAGCGACATGACGAGCTCGCACTCATACCTAAACAGAAGCGTGCTTAAACGATCAAGAAGTAAATTTGATGCAATCTTACCAGAATTTAATACCTATGGGACGACGCGAGCTGCATCCAAGTCGTAGGGAACAGTGAACTCACTTGACAAGACAAAGTATGTGACATGAAAAACAAGGACAACGGTCACCTCTTCCACATTGCTGAAATATCTCCTCCTCTACTCTAAGCTCTCACCCATAGCCTCCTTTAGCTCTGTCATCAACAATCTCACAACCCACCAGCCACACAAATCCACTTCGCTTACATCCACCATCTCCTCGTCCACACCTTCTCCATCATCAAATCCTCACTGTCCACTACCACCTCCACTGTCAGCTCCACACAATCACCTCACAACCCTCCAGCCACACAATCCAATTTGGTTTTGATCCACAGTCTCCTCCACCATGCTGCCCAAAGATCCCCTCCTCTACTCTTAGCTCTCACTCATAGCCTCGTTGGCTCCGCCATCAACTACCTCACAGCCCAGCCGCCACAAAACCCACTTCGGTTGCATCCACCATCTCTTCCTCCTAACGTCAACAGTCATAGTTGATGGACCACCGACAACATGGTCTCAGCTACGTTCGGTTGTGTGTCTCTGATATTACTTGGTGACTCCAAAAAGACAAGCAAAGGTGATGGCAGCAGCTTGGCTTTCTGGTGATGGATGGTTCATGATGGTGATTAATATCACTGTCACGTCTCATCTTCGATAATAACATATGAATAACACCAAAAGAGGATAAGAAGAAGCTGGTGTAGATAAATGATGAAGATGATGTATTGTGGTGGAGGCGGTGATGATTTGTTCAATAATGAAACTATGTATAAAGTCGATGACGAAATGTGTATATGTGATTATATACAAACTTGTTGCACAAGTAGTAATAAAAAGAAATTTGGTTTGGTCCTGGAAATCAATCTTAAAATTAATAACAAGAAACAAACTCTGAATGTTACAAAATTTTAATAGTTAATTAGTTAGGATGAAGAATAACGACAGAGATTGTGGTGTTTCAAAGATATATTGGACACTCATCATCTCAAGAGTGTGTGGCAAATGGGATGGAATGTGTGTTTTAGTAATATTAGAAAGTCAAAATGTGTCTATAGGTATAATTTTCTCTTTAATCTTTATGTTTCGTTACAAAATTTAGCTTAATTATTATTATTCTCTTTGATTCAAAGAGGTTGTCTCTGAGTTTCAACAATGTTATTTCCAATCAAATTTAATCTTCACAAATCACATAAAATTTTATAAACATGGACAATTTTTCTAAGAAAAATTTCCACAGTGAAAATTTTAATCTGTTTTAAAGTTACTGGCGTAACTAAATTGCAAAAGAAAAACAAACGAAAATATAACTTTTGAACAGAATTTTTCCTATCTTCGCTTATTCACCACAGTTATTTTTAACGTACTTTAATCACACCACAAGAAATTCGACCAAATCAAGCCCAATTCACTGAATGAAGTGACTGAAGTCTGAACACAAATACTCCTAAATCAATCATTACATTTTGGTGGATACCATTTTGTTGGAGTATATGTCAAAACTACTTTAAGTTAACTAATTTAATAAACAGCTAGGCTAGTGTTTGTGGTTTTGAGTGTTTTCCACAACAACCAATCTGAATTAAAACCTAAAGCATACAAGTCAGGAAGCAAAAAAATGGACGTAAATGAATAAAATAACAATAGGATACTGACTAAAAGTCAACCCCACCAAGCTGGCGAAGACAAAACTTCAACGATTAAGTTAAAACAGGGTCCCACTTCTCAATCAGATCTTACGGCTGACGACCAAAGTTTGACCCGATGCTCTTTCATCAACTGGACGTCTTATCATTTTTGTTATTAAATTTGTCTCCCCATCCGGAAAAGGTTAAAAACATTTTGTATTTTGTATTTCCAAGAAATCACATGCATTCTGCCTCAGAGGACCAGAGTTTGAGATCATGAAATCACATGTACAATTTTCATATATCTGAGATCCGGTTAGATTATTCTATTTTATTAGTTGTTTAATGATTGAAAACTCATAAAATTCATATTTGTAACTCTTTGTATTTGAGAGGAATTTCAATTATAGCACAAATCTAATACTACCTCCGTTCTATAATATAGGATGTTTTACCAAAAACACAAGAATCAAGAAACTTACTTTCTACCAAATAATAATAGATATTTATGGTGGATAAACCAATCATAAATAATACAGTAAAATCTTATTGGTCAATCAATTTTTAATAAAGTTAAAGTACCTTAAAACTATCAAAACATCCTATATTTTGGAACA